>PVJX010002070.1:0-139962 GCA_004027295.1 Dolichotis patagonum | reverse complement strand
CTTTGAGAGCATCTCCTACTCTTTCCCATCTCTTTATATCAATGGAGCCCTCTAAAGGAAACCAAGGGCATATCTTATGTATGAACTGAAAGTACTGTAATAAATTCCTGGTTTTAACCTTAATCCCTCTAACCTTGAGTGCCTCCCTAAGGCTATTCACGAACAATTCGTGCTCACTAAGTACTTGTCCCATGCCGATCAGGAAAAAAACATCCGTTCACCTACCGTGATTCAGGCGAGACATAAGGTGGCCGTCCGCGCAGATCACAGGGACAAGTCCCTTGGAAATGATCACTCTGGCCAGAGCTTTCTTCAGAACAGTCCCTCGTTGGATCCCCTGTGCCAGGCAAGGCCACGATGGGCGCCACTTGATCCGGCCCGCAGATTAGTCCGTGGGTCTCACCTGGAGGGGGAACAGGGATGGCGGGCAGGACAAGAGGAAAGAGAGATGGAGACAAGTTGAGCAGTTCCAATCAAGTCTTGTTTATTGAGGAAGTGAACATGGTTTATATGGGGTGAGGGCAGGAAGTTGTCATCAGGCAGAGATGTTGTGGAGAGACCGGATAGGTCGCAGTCATGTCTGGCCAGGCAGAGAGGATCATGGGCAATGTAGGCAGATGCACTAAATGCCCACAGGAGGGCGGGATGGGGTGGCAGCAGTGAGGCTATCATGCCGCTCCCTACATAAAATAAAACAGATTTTGGAAAAACTCATTAGAATAGAATAGGTGAAGATAGTCCTGAGAGAGAGGCAAATTTAGAGGCCAATGAGGAGTCAGCAAAGCCAATTTCTACTGATAGAGAAGAAGCAAATACACAGAAAGAAAATGGAAAACTTCAGAGGGTCTATAATAACCAGCATTTTCCAAATAAACCCACACAACAGCAACATCAAACATATACATACATATATATGCATTCCAGTAGTGTTAAAATGAGGAGCTGGAGGTTCCTTAGGGCTTTCAGACTGAGAAATAGCACACACATTTAGAAATGCAAAGCTAGAGTTCATTTCACAGTTAAATTTCAAAAGTTTATGATTTTTTTTTACAAAAAGATAACTTCCTCCCCTCCCATGAAAAAGCATCCAACACATGTACTTTTCAGCTGAGTTCTACTTGAGATGGGGGATAATGTTTCACTCTGTGGCCTTTGAGGGCCCCTGACACACACACAGTGCTTGTGAAATTCTCAGAAAGAGTATAGACATAGGTTCTTAAGAAAAATGAAAAATGAAAGGAAAAGAAAAGAAGGGAAGAGAAGGGCAAGAAAAATTAGCTATATAATTACAGAATTTAAGTTTTTCTTGACTGGTGAGTGCTGAAGATTTTGTCATAAGGATGATGTTAGTTTAAATCTGGATCAATGACATTTACTCATCCAGACTTTAGTGCATGGAATCTGAAAATTTCAGCAGAGATTCCCTACTGGAACAGCTTATATTTAAGGCAAAACTTATTACACACTGACTACAGGAGTTATAACACTAATTTCTAATTAGAAAGAAAGTACAGCAAAGTGTACAGAAAACAATAAACATGGCACATACTCTAGTTTTGTTCATGACACTCAAATTAACAGCTAATTTTCTTAGTAGCCTATGTATATTGATGACTTCAAATTCTGATATGGTAAATACTTAAATTGTCTCTTCAGAGTTAAGTTCACTTACAAGGAGTTGCCCTATTCAGAAGAATAACAGTCAGGAATCATAGTTCCTATAAATTTTCTGAAAATAGTAAGTCATAATATTTACCATCTTTGAAATATAAATAATTAAGAAAATAAAATCTAAGCAGGTCACTTATGAACCAACTTATATTAAAAGCCAAGATGACTCCTTTATTAACCTTCCACAATAAATTTCACTTATTGAAGTAGTCACCTAATATGCATTTTTTTATTCTATATTGGTATATTTCAAAGATGATATATTTCACCCAAGACTGGGGTATAAATGTAACATTCTAATTAATAGATTATAAATATTTGGAAGAGAACAATGTCTGTGATTTAATGGAAGCTGTATTATATCTGGTTTTGAAATAAATTGGTCTTTTTATTGAAAGATTAATCCATTTCAAAAGGTGATACATATTTAATAGGAGTTAAATCAAATCTATACATTTTCCTCAGTGTGCAAAGGTGAAATAAGGAACAAGTTTGCCCTCAAGTGGACTCCAAAGGGAGATCAGAATTTCCAGGAAGGAAGAGTGAAGAAAGCGGGGACCATCGATGTATATAGTCAGATTCACAGAAAGGAAGCTAAATAACATTTCATGTTCCTTTTATTTTTGCAACTCATTATATTTTCCTAAGCGTGCCAACAGCACATAACAATTGTGTCTAGAAATATACAAGTATTGGTTTTGCATCCATTAGTAGGTCTTAAAGTTTTTATAGAAAGTTTTGAAGGCTGCAGCTTCCACCCTTAATCAAAAGTAAACAAATTTTAAAATTCCAATGTTTGCCTTTACCACAGTCATACCCTATGCCAAAAAGCCTTGCAAAATTCTATAATCAAAGCAAGACAGAAGTAGCACCCAAACAATGGTAGAATAGGAGGTTGCTGTCTCCACAACTTCTCACAAAAAAAAAAAAAAAAACAGTTTATCTAACTGTTATACACAGAAAAAAAAAATGGTGCTGAAAAAACACCAAAACTTAGAGACAAGCCTGGTTTAGTTTCATAGGCCATATTGGAATGAAAAACACAGGGGAAAAAGTAAGAGAATTGGTTTCACTAGAATCCACAACCCCTACTTCAGCACAGTGCCATACAGCAAGCACGTCCCAGCAATCATGGTTTACAGAGGGGAAAAGACCTCGAGTGAGCCCCTGCTTCTCTAGCATTCAGATAGATTTCCCAAGAAACTCACTCCAAATTTAGCTCACAGGAAGTGCAAGGAGAAATAGTTTTGCTGCAGGTAGGATCAAATAGAACAAAGGAAGAGATCTGAGCTTGTACCAACCCGCATATGGGCCTTGGTGATGGCTCTGTATACCTGCCAAGAGCAGCATCCAATCAGAGATGCCAGCTGCCTGCAAGGCAACTGGCCTTGCTGAGCTGGTTATTCCCAGAAGACGAGAGACGTTCTAGCTGGCTTGAATTCACAGATAGACCTGGGACCCTGAGAAAGTGAATTATGATAAAGAGCAGCTGCTAGAAGGCAACACTTGGGAGACTAACACTGCTCAGTGCAATCTTAATGTGCACACTTACACACTTATACACTGCCCAGGAGTGAAGACGATTGCCACAGTGAATTTCATCAAAGAATGGAAACCAGCTGAATGACAACCAGCTGCTTAAGCAGTGCACAGTGCAGCAAGAAAACCTACCCTAAGACCCCACCTAGACCAGGAGGCAAACCTCAGGGATGCATTTCTACTGGGAAAAGAATCTGGTCCTATCCACGTCAAGTAGTGACTCTACCTAACCTCTCTTACAAACCCATTCGGTTGCTAAACTCAATTTGGCTGGGTCTAATCTGAAGTGACTCTATACTCATGCAGCTACTCAGCATTTCTGCAGAGCTCAGCAAGCTACCTCAGCCAATCTTAGAGCAAATGCATCAGCCCAACTTCAAGAGAAGCTGCAAGCAAGATTTCTTGCTCGGTCATTACCTGTTATGTCACAAAGAATAGCAAATTACAGGAAAAGGGAAGTTCAAATTCAGCAAATGAACATTTGTGAAGGCCTGGAAAGGTGACTGATTCCTCAAGTAGGGAGCCACATGTGAGCAGAGAAGGCCCTGAGAACTGTAAAGGTTCAAGAAATGAAGACATTTCCAAAATAAATTGAAAAACTTCAAGAATGGATGATAAAGAATAAAAGAATAGACATATAAAGTGCCCAAGTATTTAGAATAATTCTCTTAAAGCAGTTCAGTAGAGTATGAGAATATACAGATAAAAGTTAAATGAAAGTTAGAAAGTCATTGATAATCACAAGATGTTTGAGGTTAAAATAGAAATCCTAGAGATAAAGTAACAACCACACCGAAAAGTACAATGGAAGCTTCAACAGGAAGTTGACGCTGGATGCAGAATCAGTGACCTCTAAGATAGAACCTGTGAAATTCACTATATGATCAAAAGTTTTTCAAAAAAGAATGATGAGTTCTTAAAAGCCTATAGGAATTATGAGGCACCATCAAGAGATCCCACCTACTCATAAAAGCAATTCAGGATGGAGAAGTGTAGAGAAAACCACAGAGCTAAAATCTTTCCTGAAGTACGGAAGAACGTCAACTTCTGAAAGCAAGAATTATGACAGTCCCAATCAAATTCAACCCAAATACAAATTCTCCCAAACACACAGTAATCAAACTACCAAAAATCAAAATCAGCATAAATTATGAAAGCAGCAAAAGATCAGAACCACATTAGTATACAAAGGAGTCAAAGTACTACAAAGAGCAAATGCCTCAGCACATTCCCTTGGGCTACACCAGACTGCAGTGATGGAGGCAAACAGCAGAAAAGAAAATGCCAGTAGGGAATGCTTTCTCCAGGAAAGCTAAATTTTCTAAATCATAGAAAATACAAAACTTTGGCCAGGCAAACCAAAGTTAAGAGAGACAAATTACTAAAGAGAGATTTTCATAGTGAAACAAAAATCTTCTAACTAATAACATAAACATTACAAAAGCACAAAATTCAATACTTGAAGCAGTGTAGGCTTCTCAAGGATACCCTAGGACTGCAATAGTGTGGTATAGTGCAATTTAGTCCTAAAACAAGGACAAAAAGAGGGAACTATTTGGTTTATAAATTATAACCTAAATAATGGGTAAGGGGTATAAATTATACAGTAATATAAAGCCTGAGATCAAAAAGATAATTAGGGTGAATAAAAGTATAAAATCAGTATCTGAGACCAAAGAAGTAGTCACTAGATTGAAATAAACTGTAATAAAATGTTATATTTAAGGTTCATAGTAATTATGAGGCAAAAATCTTTAGTAGAAACACAGACACACAGCAACACACATGTAAAATCACACACACAAATTCTTATACATACACAAGCAGACAAGAAGCGATGCAAAGCATACCACTACATAAAAGCGTCAAACCAGAAAGATACCGAAAGAAGAAAGAAAATATGCATTCAATGTACTAAGTCAGAATCATGAAGAAATAGAAAACCAAAATAGATAACTAATGAGTAAGGAAATTTAGTCACTAGTATGACATCTTGCTCAAAGAAAAGCCCAGAGCCTAACTGTTTCACAAATAAATTTTACCAAAAACTCAAGAACTAATTCTAGTCTTTCATAAACTCTTCCATAAAATGAATAGGAAGATATATTTCAAAAGCATTTTTACTTGGGCAGCATTCCCTTGATACCAAAGTCAAAGAAGCACATCACAAAAAAGAAAGCTAGGATCAATACCCTCCATTGATATACATGCCAAAACCCTCAGCAGAATACTAGCAAAATGAGTTTACAATAAATGATAATCACATACTCTGATCAAATAGGATTTATCTATGGTTACAAGGAAATTTAAACATGCATAAATTAACAAGTGTGACCTATCACATAACAGTATGATGGACAAAAAATCATATTGATCATTTCATTAGATACAGGAAATCTATTTGACAAAGTTCAACATCCTTAAATTCAACAAGGGCCATATATTTAAAAAAACATACAATGCATAATTACATATACATAATGCATAACATAATGCATATACAATGCATAATGGATAAAAGCTGAAAACCTTTCCTCTAAGATTCAGATGATGAAAAATGATGTCACATTCACCATTTCTATTCATCACAGGATTGGAAGTCCTTGCCAAAATAATCAGACAAGAGAGAAAAATATAAAGCATCCAAATAGTAGAGGAAAAAGAAATTATTGTTGTCATATAATGGTGCAATTCATATAAAAATTTATCTGTTGTTTTAGTAATATTTCCACTGCATTTCATATCCTTTTTCACAATATTTTTATACGAGAATGAAACACACTGTAGAAATTTGGTAGAAACCAAATATTGCATTCCCCATCTGAGAACTTCTTTATATGATAACATAAAGCAAATTTTATTTTGATTGTTAGTGGTTTCAAAATAACTTTGAAATGCCTTCTTAGTTGTAATGCAAATGAAAATTCTGGAGATAGGCACTGGATTAAATGGGAGTGGAAGTCTACCTGACAAAGGAGAAAAATCTCATTCTTTCCAAGAGTAAAGACACCTAGAAATCTATACGTTATATAAAGCAGTAACAATCTTACCTAAAATAATCCCATAGTCAGATTTTTAAATCAGTCTACTGGAATTTTCAAAGCCTCTGCAATCTTCAGATTCTAAGATTCCCTACAAATTTTCCCATAGTTCTAATTCTCACAGGTCTGTTCCCTTCTCTGAATAGCCTACTGTTTTTATAAAAGTAAGCATTATGAGTATATGCTGACTAATATTATTCACCCTTTAGTCCACTCATGGTATAATTTTTTAAATGTCTCTTTATCAAAAATTCTAAAAGCTTGTTTCATGGAGAAATGAGTTTAGACATAATGGAACTTAATGCTATTATAGTAACACCCTAATTAACCAGAATTTGTTCTGGTTAATTGCATTTTCTAATAATTACATTTTACAAATGAATTCTGCACCTTTAAAATCTTGTTGAAATTATTTCCTTTCTCAAATGCACTAGTTCATTTACTACTTTAATAAGAAAAATATAGGTAAAGATAATTGAATCTGCCTGTTAATTGATAATCGAATATATCATGACACCTGGAAGGGTTCGCATTCTGAAGCTACATTCTCAGCATCATATTGCACTGGTGATATACCTTAAAAATTAACATAAATATGCTCCACTTTAAGATTAAGCAAAGAAGCTTAACACTTCTGTTGAACCATGTATATGGAGACATGTGTTTTCCTATCATTTATGGTATTTTATTTGCATATTTATGCATGTATGCAAATTCATTTGGTAATCATAACATATTTCAAACATACACAAATGCGTGGATAATACCATAAGTAATGCATCCAACTGTCTATTAAAATATTATGTTTAATCCTATGAATCTACATTTGTATATTCTTCAGCAGAATACCATTGAAATTTTTAATAAATTCTTCTTATTACAAATAATGGAGCAATTGATGTTCTTATAGATATCTCCTCACACATAGCTAAGGAAGTCTCTCTAGTATTAACTCTTAGAAATGGAAATGCTGATTCCAAAGCCAAAGTCCTCTTCAGCTGACTATACAAGCCAACTGTTCTGCACCCGGGTGGAGTGCCTTAACTTACACAGCACCAAACCATCACAGCTCCAAAATTTTATATTTGTTAAGGTGACAATTTCAAAGTTTTGCTTATGTGATAAGTGTATAAATGTACCACTTGGTAATCCTTTTTTTCCATTTATTATTGATCAACTCTTTAAAGATTCATTTTTTCCATTTACATCTCCTGTCATGCAAATGATCTGTTTACATCTCTTGCCCAAATTTCGTGGCAAAGACATTAGTAGTAGTAGTTTTACAGCATAATCTATTGCCAAAGATATGTAGGAATAATTACTGACATACATTGCTAGTTGGGAGGCAAAATGACATAACCCCAATGGAGCAAAATTTAAAAATATCTAGCAAAATACAGCAGTAGCTACCCTACACTTGAACAATTCCATTTCTGAGAAAGCTTCCTGAAGGTACACTGGAAAAAGAATGAACAAATGGTTGGATAGTCTTTTTGTTGCTGCACGCTTTTTTGATTTAATAATCCTCTCTCCAGGTATAGATATAGATACAGATTTGGATATAGAGATAGACATGTAATGTTCCACAAAGCATTAAACTAATCAAAGGTTTTTCTGAGGACTGGGTCCCAAGTAACCGTCCAGCTTGGATGTCCATGAAGCCAGCCTGCTTGGGCAGTCTCACCATGCTTGAACCCCAGAGAATCTATCGTGTATGTACTTAATTATTATATCTACTTCTCAGAATTACTGAAAGTCTGCTAAGAATATTCTTGCTAAATATAAGTGTAAAATTCGTCTTATTAGAATCTTTATACAGCCAAAAGGAAAGAAATACACTGTACTAGGATTTTGTGAGAATGGCCAAGGGAGATATTTTAAACAGATTTCAGTCAAAGAAAATGGAGAATGATTGATATCTTCCAGAGGGCCGGAAGGAGGTGGCTCTGTGAAAATTAGTGGTAATTACCCCTGAAATAAAAAATACCAAATTGTCCTTTGACAAGTCAACAGGAATCAGTGACCACTGGTAGTATCTGGTCATTCTTTGTCAAGGAGCATCTTGATTTTTTTTGTATTGGTACCGGGGATCGAACTCACAACCACACACTTGCAAGGCAGGTGCTTATGCCGCTGAGCTAAATCTCCAGCCCTTGACTTCTTTTTAACTGTCAAAAAAAAGTCACCAAAATAAAGTTAAGAATTATAAAAAGCAGCAAGAATTAAAACCATGGGAATTTTTATTTTTTTATTTGTATGTTTTGCTCCTCTAAGGATAGAACTTAAGAATTTCACCCTCAGGCACATTCCCTAGCTCTTTTATTTTTATTTTTATTTTAAAACAGAGACTTGCTAAGCTGCCCAGGCTGGCCTCAAACTCATGATCTTCCTCAGCCATCCTTGCAAGTAGCTGGTACCGCAGGTACAGGCCACCATGCCAGGCAGAGGTACTTAATAAACAGATGATACTTAGGTTCATTTTATAAGATTAGATTCATACTTGAATGTGAAGCTTATTTTATGAATTTTAAAAACCTATTTCATTTTTCTTATTAGGTTACCTTCTATATAAAAATCTCCTTTCTAATTTCTTGCAATGTGTTGTCAAAGAAAAATTTCCTATGTACAGAGCAAGAAGTATTTAATTATGATGTTTTTAACATAAAATGGACCATTGCAAAATTTGGCATAATTTCATTACCAGATTGAGTAGATCTTAATATAGCACACTGTAGGAGTATAGGCATGCCCTCAACTACTGGTAACTAGGAAAAAATAATTTATGTGAAAACTAAAAAAAAAAACTTCTAGCTTATCTGATATTTTTATGTCTGAAAATTTGAGATCCTTTTATTCTGTTTATAACTCTTTCCTGTTAATATGGAATGAGAAGTGGCTAGCATTTTCTTTTTTCTTTGAATATCAGTTACAGAACTGCTCATACCCCTTGCTTATTTTGATCTATAGACCATCTAAAATGAAATGTTTTTGTTTGAAAGCAAAAGTACAGAATTCCAGGATGCAGGGTTTATGATGAATGACAGGGCACAATGCACTAAGGAAGAAATAGCTATAGTGACTTTGAGGAAGGAACATAGTCAAAAGGAGTCTGCCTCCAACATAGGAAGAAGTGGGAAAAATAATTGACTGATGTAAAATTACAGCATAAAAAGAAAAAGGAAAGTCACTGAATTTTGGAAGCTAAAATGGGAAAGATTTAAGTGTCCCTGAATCTCTCGGGAGACCTTTTGTGACAAAATTCGTTTTCATTGTGAGTTAAGGTTGGCAAAAAAATACTTTAAACACAGTGAATCAGATCTTTGGCTTTCTGTCTGTTTTTGCTTTAACATAAGAATTTGAAAAGATCATAATATATACATATTTTCCAGGACTTTTCAGAAATATTTCTCACAGTTACTAGGATTCCACATTTCTTCCTCCTTCTTTTCCGTGAGGAATAACATAGTAACATTTGAAAGAAATTCTTTCCCCAATTCATATGATCATGAGATGAGTTTACTGATACCACTTAAATAATTGATAGTCATGGAGAAGCAGAAGATACCTACATTGTTGGGTTTAATTTACATATGCCATTTATTTTATATACACTTTACTTAATCTTCAGGACAGTTCTAAATGATAAGCATTATTACTCTTGGTGAAAACTAAGATTCGAGTTTTAAGAAGGGAAATCATTTAGTCGCTAGGCTGCTAAGTATAACAGCCCTGGCTCTGATTCCATAGCTAATAAGGTGCTATTTCCACTGAAAAACACAATACGATATTTAATTCAGTTCTTAATCTAAAGACATACTTGAATATAACCCCTAATACTCTCCACTTTAAAAAAACACAGCTAATAGTGAAAAAAAACAGTTAACAGAGAACATTTGTATAGCACCTTCTACTCTTCAGACACTACCCTAATTGCCCTATGTATAGCGCTGAACTAGACTATCTTTTTCTCATGAAAGTTACATTTTAATGAATGAAACAGTAGTTTTAAATAAAATAACAACAGTGAATAGAGAAATTAGCAGCTACCCCCATTCTTTGTTGAGGGTACAGGCTGCTTCATTGAAAACATTTTGTAAGGCTGACCCCAAAATGAGGGAATTTCCAGATAAAGTCACGGAGGAGGAGCAAATAAAATTTCCTTCAGTGAAGCCCTGCAGTGGGCAGCTCCTCTGATAAAAGACTGACGAACAACCATTAGAGTATGATGAAAAGTTGGAGGGGTTTTTTAAATGAAATGTGGAACCTTTGGTAGTGTTCTAAGAAGAAAAATAATGACTTAAGTGCCCTGTTCATGTCCATTGGACCTGACCACTTAAATATTCTTCAACTGACTTCCAGCTACTGGTGTGTGTAACTCTTTGCCTGGGGCTTCCTCTGAAGATCTGGAAGGCTGCTTTGCCTTCACACAAGTAGACAAACGGCAGAAAATTTACACTCCTGAGGCAGTCCTAAGGCTATATATATATATATATATATATATATATAGAGAGAGAGAGAGAGAGAGAGAGAGAGAGAGGCTCCAGCTCTTCTCTTACACCTTGTAGGATAACTCCAAGAAGCCTTTAGTTAGCTTTTAAAGAATTAAGCTGTAATAAACCATGGAGATATCTGACCTGACATTCTTTTTCACTGACTTTTTCTTTCTTTTACATCACCATTCCCATCCCAATATTGCTTTGCTTCCAAAGTAAGATTTTCACACATGATTGGGGGGGGGGTCTACAGTATGGTTCTAGTGAAAACAAACTAATGCAAATTTGATTTACTTTCTAAAATGACCATTTTTAATTGTTGTGTGAAGAACTACATGAAGATAAGGAAACTAAATAACAGACTATTTCAGTGTTCCAAATGAAAGATGATAGTGGATTGAGTTAAAAGGTAGAAGAGGAGGAAGAGGAACATATTCGGAATTAATTTGTGGTTAGGACAGGTAAAAAATGCTGATACATTGTTCATGCAGATGGGAAAGGAAGTCCACTTCTAAAAAATGTCTTAAGTGTCTGTGCTAATAGTCATGTACGGAGATGGGAAATTTGGATGCTAGATACTCAGAAGAATTAATTAATATTTTATTGGGGAAGTGTCAATTGTGAGTAGACTCTTTGGCATCCAGTGTTGTCAAGAAGACAGGTAGATCTTTGAGTTTACTGGTGTTGGAAAACAGAAGAGATCATTGTGGATAATCTGGGTTGTTGGAGTCATCAGAATCTAACTAGCATTTAATGTCCCATGATTGAATAAGAAAGATATAATAATAAGATATTATAATAAGTGCAGATTTTAGAGAAAAGACTAAGAATGACTGAAAAAGAAATGACGAAGAAGATTGTGAAAGCTAGCGAGGAGTTCAAGGAAAGACACAAGAGCAGGGATTGCAAAAAGGTTAAAAAACGATTCAAGAAGATTGAAATTGTTCACTGTGTCATACTACTGCTGACATTCCAGCATCCTAAGACAGAAAACTGACATTTGAATTTGTAAGACACAAGGCGCCAATGACTTGACAGTGTCATTTTGTAAGCCTCTAGAATCAAAACCTGAATGAAAGAGCCAAAGATGACAATTGGAAGTGAAAAGGTTGATACATTATAGACAAGTGGGGATTATTAAGTGTGTTTTTGATATTTGTTGAACAAACATGTCAGCATCTGGAAACACACACAGTCTGTACCCAAAGCCACCTCTGGTTTTCTTATGGTGACACCTTTGTGTGTGCTGACAAAACTGAATCATCAGAAGAGATTTTGATAGATATTTAACATACACACATGAACTTGTCATCTGAACTATGATACAAGAATCAGTGGTAAGTTACTCTTAAACATTAATCCTACATCAGTTGAAAATTATACCAGCCACATAGGACTAAAATATAGTGTAAGACAATTATTTCTACTTCTGGTGGTGAATTCCTTCTCTCTGATCATTATGCTATTTATTGTAATACTAAATCAGCTTTAATTTTAAATGATGCATCTGAGAATATCATTTCATCTCTTTATGCAGTCCCAAACATTTTCATTCAGAAAAAAAGATATGCTATTCCAGTCATGTGCTTTTATGCTTTTGTATCTGTGATTCTCAGCTTGGAAAGTCTCTAAGATCTTGTCTTCAACCAACATAAATGATTGGCAGCTTATAAAAATCATGTCAACAAGCCTTTGTTTAAATTTTTAACCTCCATAAATTCCAACCATAACAGGATTGTCTTTTTAGAGCAATCATGTAAAATCTGTTGTTCTAAAATTTGATTAGTGAGAACAATACCTGTGCTGAGTACCTGTTTTCTATAAAATTCCACTCTTCTGTTCTTGTTCCTTACACAATTATAGTACCTGTGTAGGATGATATTCCATAAATGGAGAATTGTTGTTCTATCATGAAGTTTTGTTTTTTGGGTTTTTTTTTTTGTACCAGGAATCAAACTCACAACCTTGTGTTTGCCAGGCAGGTGCTGTGCCACTGAGCTAAATTCCTGACCTCTGTCATGGTTTTCTGGTTTTTCATTTTTATGGAGTGGAATGTTGAAATGACAACATAGATATCTTGATTTTAATCCAGTCTCGAAATGTCAAAAATGTTTACAAATAGGGGATGTTTATTGGGAGAAACAAATTAAAGTTCATTTAAGTTACTAAAAATAATGAACATATTATTTTAATGTTGTAGATGTCTGAATACTGAAAGATTCTGTGACTAGATTATAATATGATTTCTATTGTTCTGTGAATTATTAAGTTTTATAATATTTTAACACAAAAGGCATAATGATCCTTCTAAATTTATTTAGAATTCTTGTCACTATTTATAACTCACTTTATTTTCTTTTTTCTGTATGTACTTCAAAGTTTTTAGTAATTACATATATCAATACATGAAACAAATTATATATAATTTGCCAATTACTTACATGTTTTTAGTTGCAAATTTGTTTTCACCATGACAGAGACTTGTTGAACACCTATTAAGATACAAGATATGTTTCCAAGCATAATAATTGGTCAACAATCAACTCAAAATAATTTTCCCATTACTATAACCACAGCCAAACATTGGTTTGGAGGACCTTTGAAGGACCCTTTTTCTCATTTTAACAATAGATTTTTAAAGGAAAAGCAAAACAAAGAACTGTAACAGAAACAAACAGCTTATTAAATTCAATAAAAACTGAGTGTAATAGCACCGTGACTTGTGGACTTCTTTGGCATATAGTTTCATCAGTCTTCCTAGAGCTGGCATTGGGAGGACAAAGGACAAATTATTATCTCCCCACCGTGTGTGGGTGAATAATGCTCCCTTCAGGATACAAGGCCATTGTTTCCTGAGACCTAATAATGTCACCCCATTTGAAAATAGGTGCTTGGCATATTAAGTTAAGAAGTAGTATCATAGATTAGCAGAGAAGATCTTAAATGCGATAACCACATATATCTTAGTGAGAGGAAGACAGAGAGAGACTTGGTCATAGACAGAGGAAACGATTTGAAGTGGAGCAGAGAAAGATTTGAAGATGTTAAACTTGAGACATGGAGATAGAAAACCACAGCAAAGGAGACCAGAAGCCACAAAAACTTGAAAAGGCCAAGAATGGACTCTTTCCTAGACCCAGCAGGGAGAGTGCTACCCTGCTGACACCTGTCAGTCCAGTGACACTGATTTCAGATTTCTGACCTTGCAAACCATGGAAAAGCACAGTTCTGTTGTTCTAAGCCAACAGCTTTTTAGAAATATGTTGCAGCAGACCCAGGAAATAGTGTAGATGAAGATGTAACTCTAGACATAGATATTTAACCTTCTGCTTTGCTGTCTTTGTCAAAGGTCATTTCAATATAAATCCTACTCCTGCAAAATACTTCAACAAATGGTGTCTCTGCTTTCAACAGACATATTGCAGAAACTACTGAGATTTCATCTGACTCTTTCTGTAATTCAACCCACATTTGTAGTTTATGTGAGAGATTATCTCATTAAGATAATAACCCCTTGGACACTTCAAGCACATCTCATACAAGTGTGTGGCACTTGTTCTCTTAAAATGGCTCTTCTCCAAATATTCTTATGCTCTATGTCCTCGTATCTCTCTCCACTGATTCAACAGCTATGTTCAAATATCTCCACAGATTCAACAGCTACGTTCAAATATCTCCATCTCAGTAAGAGCTTTGAAAATCAGCTTTTTAATTTAACTGAACATTCACTCAGACAATACTTTGTGACTTATCCTTGCTTAATCTTTTTTTGTACTATGTATTTCTATGTAACATACTATACATTTTGTTTTTATGTTGTTTATCTATCACATATATTCAATTCCATGAGATCTGGGGTTTTTATATACTTCAATCAAAGCTATCACTCTGTGTTCATGTAGTATTTACATGACAAAATGCTTGTAGAAACAATAGAGACAGGTGAAAATATATAGTAAATGAGAGTACAGACATGAATTTACCTCCTTTGTGAGTTTTCAATTCATTTATATAGGCAGTGATCAATCCACTATTTTGCTGGAGCAACAGTGTTTTAAATTTCTCTCAGAGCAGCAAAGAAAATTAGGTTGATCCAAATTACAGCTCTGTCAGTAAGGTAAAGGAAAGGTCATTTGTAAAGTGGGACTAATGTCTCCCTCTGTGTTGGATGTACATTCATTACAGGCTAATGGTGACAGAAATTTTAAAACTCTCATAATTTGTAAGTAAACTAAAATTTCAAACAGTGTTTTAAACACAACATCAACTGATATTTTGCAACATGTTAGAAACATGAGGATATTTTAAATATGAGCCTGAACACTATTGATGTGTCTAGGTTGTACAGTAATTATTTACTAATTAAGTAAACTTCCTGTTTTACGCACATGATTTTCTTTCTTAGTGCTATTATAGGCTTTCTTGAACTACTTATGGCACTTTAATTTTAAATCATATCTTGTGGCTTTTTAAAGCATTTGCAAGGTCATTTAACTATTTTGTTTTAAGAACTTTCCTAATATCCGTTTTATAGCCACTGTAGTTCACAATTACATATGCCATTTTCAAAACTATTTCTGGGTTTTGACAGAACTATTTACTTGTTATACCTAAAAGATTATTTATTTTCTTGTCATAAATGGTGATTTTTGTGCTCTCCAAGTTTCACCTCACATTGTCAGTGCCTTCTTCTGCAGCATGACACCTACCCATTACCAACTAAATAACTTCAAGTAACAAAGAGCAGCGTGTAGTTTGATTTGTTTCTGAATGCTCAGTATATTATTTTTATTTCTCACTAAAATCAATATGGATATCAAAATATCATATTTATTTCCATAACATATTTTGCGGCTTAAATGATACCACAGATGTTTTATTTTAATCTTCTCAACAATAAAATGATAATCTTCTAATTCAAGTCTTTGAGACTTTCTGGAAATAATTAATTAAAAGCAAATATACTTGATTTCTCAATGTGTGAATATCACTAGTATGATTTTAAACAATTAAAATATGCCATCATTTAGTTTGCACATTTTTTACAAAAGAAAATATGACAATGTCCACAATATATATTTTTTCCTCTATTCTATCAAGCCAAAAGAAAGAATTACATAGTCAAATACTTTGAAAAATATCAAATTACATAAAAATACAAGAGGAAGTTTAGGCAGGACAGATATTATAAAACTGTTTTATAGATTTAAAAATTAAGAAAAGTAAGAGTTAGTTAGAACTATAATCCAGAACTAGTTAAAGCATTAGAATAAGGTTACCTAACTATAAGGAAGACACTTTGAAATTTTCCAAATATTTTAATTGTTTCTATCATAATAGAAAAATTAAGCATCTAAATGAAATGTTATGGGTATTCATAAGCCCATATTAAATATTGTGCCATTAGTGCAAGGCTAGACAAGTTATTTATGGAATTTAGTTTCAGTCTTAGGATATATGTAAACATATAAAATGGTTAAAAATATAAAAATTTTAACTGACATAGCAAAATTTGTAGTTATAACATAAAAAATAGACCAAACATTTACAAAATCAAATTAAAAAGACTACAAATTCATTGTGGATATCAATGTCCAAACTAAATTAAATTTTTAAAACTATTCATTCACTTTATAATTTTTAGTAGCACATTTATAGTACATAAAGATTGTATTCATTGTTGGGAATTGGTACATGAAAATGACACATATTTTTGGCCTGAAATAAATAAAAATAAAAACTATATCCTTCCCATAAAAGATACTTTAAAAATTCAATTACATTAAAATGGGATGCTTCTTGTATTAAAATGTATATGCAATAAAATGAAAAAGAGGCTAAAAAGAAGTTATTTTAACACATACAGCTATCGAAAGCTTAGAGTGGAGAATATGTAAAACATTCCTACAATCAATACATAAAAGACAAACAGCTTTGGTAAAGCCCAAGCCTATACATTAGAAAATCATTTTAATAGACAAAAATATGAAAAGGTGCTCTACTTGCTTAATAATTACAAAAATTCAAGTAAAACTACAAAGAACCATGCAATATATATTCAATGGACCAAATACTAAGTGTAATATGAGAAAAAAATATGTGTGTGTGTATGTGTGTGTGTGTGTAAAGAGGGAGAGACACTAATATATTTTACTTATTTTTAATATAATACAAATTTCAATGACATCAAAAAATAATCCCAAGTGAGTAAAGCTGGATACCCCTTTTCCAATGACTCAGCATTGATGTCGTTAGCAGAAGTTACGCATAATTCATTGTAAAGTGTTTCTAAGAGTAGAATCATGGAAAGAAACCACTAGCCCATGAAGAGGAAAAGGAACAAAATAATTGCAATGTAGTCACACCCTGGAACATTACATACTGAACAGCAAAAGTGCACTAGAGCTGTACATATCAAAATGCACAAATCTTAGTAGGTGTGTTGCCACGGCCAACACAACATGGGTAAATCATAGTAATGTAACTTTCAACGAAAATGCCAATGCTGCTGAACTGTGTAAGGTAAGTCCACATTTAATTCTAGGGTTAAGTTTAGGCTTTATGGGTTTCCTTCATAATTATCAACATAAACAATGAAAAACAGCAATATAAAAATCAGTAAAAACATTATATGTTAACTAAGATTGTAATTAATACAATTCTTTCTACTTGAATTGCAAAGTAATCAATTCAATATAAGTTAGCAATACCTCGCATATCTACATAACTCTCCCAGTGACCAGGGTTGAAGAATCTTTCATTTCCTGAGCTTTAATGTCTCTTATTACCTACCAAAGTATATTGTTGTGAAATTTAGAAGTAAAAATTATATGTAACATACTTAACTCTGGCTGCTCTTTCTTTTGAATCCTTCTTTAGCCCTAAGCTCATCACTTTTTAATTTTATTTTTTATATTCTTTGTCTTAAAGATCTCCATCAGCTCTTCCAATATTCAGCCAAAATTCTTCTAATAGTAATCCACAAAATATTTTTTCCATTCTATCACCTAATCTTCTTATGCATTTGTTTTTTAGCATTACATAAATGGAATTAGATTGACATCAATTGAATGCCTCTATGCAGAGAACTTGAAGTCATGGAGAAAACATAAGGTTTAAAATCAGACAACACTGCATTTGAAATTGATCTTATTCATTTGTAGTAACATTTGCTAATATAAATATTAATGTGAGAAAAAGAACAATTGGTACCATGTTAGTGTAACACACATTTAATTAGTTAATATTCATTCTTTGCCTTCCCTACATGTATCAGAGAATGAAGATAAATCACAGGACATTCTGATCAATACAAAATGCAAATAAACACGTTTGTTATCCTCAGCAAGAATGTAGAAAATAAAATTGGCTCACAACCTGCAGTGCAAAGTGGTATTCACTTCCATGTCATGATGAGTTACAAAGGTGCTATCTGACACACATACTAAAATCATAGAGAAAATTTATCTTTAAAATATAAGATAAACCTAGGAAAACATGACTCTAACAGTCTTCTTAGCATACATTAGTACCAAAATGACTCATATTTTATCTGATGCTCAGATGGGATGACATGAATTACGAAGTATAGAAGTAGACCATTGAAGTACTTGGTAAAAGCAATTTCCCTCCTAAAACACTGACCTCTGGGAAAACCACACAGCACTGAAGTCTTCTAATAAGACTCAGTGTGCACACAGGTCAGGTAATGAATACATAGTATCCTCATATTGCACAAAATGAAACCAGTAAGCCACACATCACTGCATGTTAATTCTTCACTCACAGAACATAAAGATTATACAACTTGCTGAATTCTCATAGTGGTTCTTTGACTGAACAAGTTAGAACAATTATTATGAGAAGGATGAGTGCAAAGTATCCAGACATTTATCACTATCTCTTTCCTCAATCACCACCCTCACATGAAAACAGTCAACGGAGCAACACAGTATCTTTGAACAGTTTTTGATATTAGTGCTACTAGCAGAAAATTGAAAGACCCAGGATGTCAATTATTACACATTCCTTCTTAATTCTCTCTGAACCACAGTATGAGCCAACTGGGTTTTTAAACAATGCCGTTGCGTTATGAAGAAGTTCCACACATCATGATACTAATGACACCTACAGTTCTGTGAGTCCCCTGCTCTTCTTCCTGGATCATGGCACCAGAACTTCTTGTACAGATATGAAACTCTTGACATAAATTATCTTGCTTCCCCTTTCTCAATACAAAATATTACACTGCTCTTCCATGCCACAGACCACAGATCATCCTTGGGTGCTTACCTCAAGGATAAATCAGAAGTATGTTCTAATGTAATTCAGAAGCAAATAATATTTTATTAACTTGGTATCTTGGCAAATATGGAGTTAGTCCATTACATAAATATCTTTCTCTAAAAGTCACTGTTTCCAAGTGTCTGGATTAGCTTTCTCTGGATGGCAATAACATTTAGAAAAAACATATGAGTTCAAAACACATCTTTAAAAACTACTAAAAACTTTAGATGTATTTATCTGTCAGTGTAATTTACTTTTCCTCAGTCCTCACAAGATTCTAACTCACTCTGTTTTTCTTTCTAATTATGTGGCAGAAATATCACTATAGTTGACATTAAAACCAAGTAGAAAATGACTCTGGCACAAATCAATCTCTCCTATCTTAATTTGTTTTGTACTTCCGATTTATTTTTGGCTAAGATTCAGAAGGAGTTTAAAGAGTGATGCAAGAAATGAACTTAACTGACTGCAGATCTCAACTGATTTACATCAACTTAAGAATAGCAATATCTATATAGTGCTTAAAATTTGCTAAGCCTGCCTCTATGAGTTTTTCTATATTATTAATATACGTATCATTAAAACATCTAGTTGTGCCCAGCATTCTGGGAGGTGGAAGCAGGAGGATTACTTGTAGTAACCTAGACTGGGCTCTTGGTAACTTAGCAATAGCTTGCCTCAAAATTTAAAAAATAGTGACAATAAAAATGGGATAGAAGTGTAGATCCATATGAATGCCCTGAGTTCCATCCCCAGTAACACCAAAGAAGTCTAAGAGGTCAATATTCTTCCAACTCATTTTTATACAGATGAGAAAACTGGAGACTAAAGAAGTTAATTAAAGATGATAGCAGAACCTAACCCCCTAACCGCACTCCAGTTCTTATGCTGATATTCAACACACAGAATCTCAGAAACATGACCTTACCTACGTTTAAGGAGTTGATTAAGATTATGTGAGTTCACTGGAGTGGCCCTTTAATCCAGCATGACTGGTATCTTTAGAATTAGAAGAGACTAGAAAACAGACCAAAACAGAGGAAAGATCATGTGAAAATACCAGAAGACAGTTATTCACATAAGCCAAACAGCAGGCTCTCTGAGGAAACCTGTCACAGCTTAACCTCACTTTTCTAGTCCCTATATAACGAGGTTAAAAACCATTTTCAGGGCTGACCTAGCCCACTGTGCCGTACTTTGCTGTTTTGGATTTATATGTGTATCCTCCCTTATACATACTCTGAAATGTTAACTCCGGTATTATGATACTGGTGGGTGAGGCCTTGGGAAGATAACTAGATTACAAAGCTAGACCACGCCAGAGAGCTCTCACCTTCTTTGTGCCCTGGAAGCGTAGAAGGAGGAGTTAGCAGTTTGCAACTTGGAGTAGAGCGGTCACCAGTACCTAGACATTGCGGCACATTGATCTCAGACTCAGGGACTAAGATAAACCAATTTCCACTGTCTAGAAATCCTGTCTGTGGTACTTTGTAATAGCAGTTCAAAGTGACTAAGACAGCACCGTCACCAGGGTAATGCAGTAACTCCCCCACATTTACCATTCTGAGCAAATAGTGTAGGGGAAATAGGAATCAGTTACTCTAGTCTACATCAAGGGAAACGCCTCTGTAACTTTTCATATATTCATTCAGGAGCCAGCAAGGAGGAGGGGGTCAAGGTCCTGAACGAGGAAATTTCTTCGGGCCTTGCTTAGGTTTTAGAAGATGTGTTACTGCTGACAGTCTTGCAATATCAACACATTTATTCACAACTATTATTTCTGAGGCAGAAATTTCCTTTGGTATTTGCATGCCTCAAAGTATTTCATCTTTTGATTATACTCCCTTAGTGTGTTTCTTTTCTTCCAATCTTACCCTTTGACTTATTTCCCATTACTGTTGCAATGAAGAACACCAGCTAGACAGCTAAAAATGACACATACAGTCTCTCCTGGTGTACCTGAAAAATTTAGAAAATGACTAATCCAGGCCATGGTGGAAAGGGCACCAGGGATACAAGGATGAAAAGGTTTATTAATTTAGTTTGACTTTATGATCCATGAAGGCTGTTACCATATTTAATGAGACATAGTTTCTGTCCTCCCTGACACTCCAAACGCTCTTCTCTTAGAAGACCACTTATGAAGTAGGTACTTCACACTAGGATTGGATCAGGTGTTTTCCTCTTTCCCATCATCATCTATTATGCTCATGAAAATTTGATTCCCCGCCATTTGCCACACACAATGTAATGATCATACAAGGTAAAATATTACAACTTCTGATTATTTACATGTCTATTATAAATTTTGAAATTAAATAGAAAGTTTTTCCAAACTATTATGTACAGTTTTTTTTACTTTGTGTTACAAAGTTCTTTTCTGTTAGCAAATAAAAGAAACAAAACAGAATCTTCTAGAAGACAGTCCCCTTCTTGTCTTTTAAAGATCCCATAAAGTACAAAACAAAAAACAATAAAGAATATATTTACTTGTCAATGACACAGTAGAAAAGTAAGAAAGAACATAAAACAAATACTTGTCAAAATGGTTTCATTACAGGGAATAAAATTTATTGTAATTTTAACAGAATTTAAATCATTACATTATATTTGAAAATATCACAAAACTCAACATCAATCTATACAATGGTTAACAGACCACATTCACAATGAAGTTTGAGAAATAATTAAGAATGTGCAGAATACACCAACACCTTTGATATTGTGGATTACCAAATGGAACATCATTCGCAAACTTTAAATTAACGAAGCTATTTCTTTCAGGAAATTGTACAGACTTAATTCCAGGTCAAGTAAAAACTTGCTTTATTACCTACAAAAGTAGAACATTGCTACAGCCTTTTATGTTTCATTTGAAAAGGTTATTTCAACACTATCATTAATTTATTAGTATAAAACTCACTGATTTCCCCAAGGTTTTTAAATTTCGAGAGTACAACTTGAGGTTTCTGAAGTGCAATTATTGGCAAAGGAAGAAAATCTTAAAATGGAATAAATGTAATAATCTTTGTTTGACTTCTTCTAATATCACAATCAACCCAAAGAGAGTAGTTTTATCTTGCACAGAGCATACAGGAAACTATGATGATCAGTCAGGTGAGCATTGTAATATGTGTGTATGTAAGTATGTGCATAGTTAAACTTTGCTAAAAGCAACTCAAAGGCATTTATGAAATTGAATAATGCTTTAACAAAGATAAATAATTAAAATTAAATAGCCACAAATCATAGTAGATTTCTGGGGAGCACGTATATGCTGGATGTAACTTCAGGCAAATATTTTGCCTGAGCCGCTGTCCCCAAACCTCATACAACCTGTAAATTCAGGTACAGGGCTACATTATATGCAAGTTTTGTGGCTTTTTGGCCTTCAAAATGCTTACAATTCAATGACCATGTATGAGGACCCAGAATAGCAATGAATTTTAAAAAACATGTTTGGACAGGTGTCATATCTGAGATTTGGTGTGTTTCTCAGCTTTTCATGGAACATGGAGGGTGTGCAAATACGAAAATGAACATTCTGGAAAAGTGAAGCTATTGATTGGGCAAAATTCAAATGTGATTTTGCTAATAGAATGACCAAAACATTGTGAACCTTGCATTTTAATAGCTTGAGTCTTATTTAATACCTTTCCTTAGCACACATACTGTGCTGTCTGGCTGCCCTTGTATTGGTTTGTTTGTTTGATTCCTTCCCTCTGAGCCTCACAGTGGACCTCATTTAAATGTCCAAAGACAGGAGTCACCTCCTGAATATAAAAGTTTACATTTAAGTTTATGTTTATGAGAAACTGTACATATGGTGAGGATAATAATAAAGCACAGAATTAGGAATTGAATGAAGGCATTCAGTGAGGAATCATAAGGTATTTCTCTCTTTTTTGACCACTTACATTTCATTTGTTGCTCAAGAAATTCCATTTATTAGTGTAGTGTTTAAAGTGCAAGTGTCTAAGCATTATTGAGTCATTTTAGAATTCATCGTCTTTAGTGGGTGAAGTCAATATTTTGCACCTTAATGTTGATAATAATACAACTGACAGAAGTGTATCTCAATGAAAGACAAGGTACAAATAAAGGAAAACAACTTAGCTATATTTGAAAAAGTCAATTATTTTCATTTTTTGGTAATACAAAATTTGACTATTGAATTATTTTATATGTATCCATTATAGAAAAATGCCCTAATTCTATATCACTGCTTTATTCAGAAGCTTTAGGAAGTTTTCTCTGCTTACTTTCTTCAGACTTAAAATGTGATGTTCTTGACATTACAGAAAAGAGCATCAACAAAATTTTTATTTAATTGCGTTTGTATTCAGAAAATGTAATGTAATTCAAAGTTTCAGAATTTATAACTAGAACATATAGATTTATTGTTAATAAAAAAGAAAATCAAGTTTTGTAGCACAAACCAAAATATTTACTTTAAGATATTAAGGAGAGAATTTATAAGGAAAGACACTTTATTGTTAATGTTTTTAGATAAGCAAAAAATGTAGTTATGTTCTTCTACTGTTCACTTTAGATATTCAATTTTCTTGAATTTGGAATCTGCAAAATGACCTGAACTTTTAGAGGTTATGCATAACAAAATTACCAAAATATTTGGAAATTAAGGATTTTAAAAGCAAGCTAATGCCTTCTGGAAAGTATGTCTACAAACATTTTAAGCTATATATAGCACTAAAGAATGCTAAGCACTGAAAACCTAGATTAAAACACAAGAGAAAAACTTTTTTGGTGATTTGTGGATATATTGTTAAAAATAAACACCCCAAACTACATACATCAGAACAACAACAAATTCTGAGCTAAATCATCCACTTAATTTTAAAAAGCCTCAGATAAACAGTAAAAATTAGGATTAATTACAGTTTAAATCTTCTGTTATACTACTGATCATACAAGGACTAAAACTCCTAAATTGTGAGCCAAAATAAAACCTCTTTTAGTCGAGGGTGGCAGGTGTTTTGTCTCAGAGATGAAAATACAAATAAAAAATGAATAGAAGAATAAAAATCTTGATTATTTGTTAATCATGTATTTGCATGTTCTCCTTAGACTTTCAGCTCCCAAACCCAGTATCTGTGTATTTTTTTGTAATTTCACATCAAAAATATTTAGGAAAATACACATTTAGGAGAATTTCAAAACATTCAAAAAGAAAATGAAAATGAATACAATTATTCACTCCATTTGTTTTTAATATTACAGAATAGATGTGAATTTTTTTTGTTTTGCAAGGACAATTGCAGTTTATAAATAGATGTAAAATGTATGAGAACAAAGGGGTCAATTTATTCTGATTTATCAAAAGCAGTCCTTATTATCTGAAGGCAAGTTAGCAGACAGTAAATATGACAAAGGTTAAAACTTTTGAAGAACTCATATTTAATTTTAGATTCATTTACTGAAGTATATCAAAATGATTCTCAATGAGTGATAAAGACAGTTTGTTTTCAATTGTTCACTTAAAAACATTAATGCATACAAACTATTGTTTTGAGGTCAACTATGAACAATTAAAGAACTAACTAGTATTTTTTAAATTTTAATAAGTAAGACAAAATCAAACATTGACTTATGACTTATCCTGAAGTTCTCTAAAAGAGTTTCCTATGGAGGAACTTGAAAGTAGAAAAGTGAAATGGCTTGAGAAATAGAAAATACATATCATTTATAGCGTTAAGAAGAAAAAAAGTGATGAGTTTGACACACAAAGAGTACTAGAGAAGTGTAACAAGTTTTTGAGAGTAAATACTAACCTGTTAACCAGCTGCTCATTGATAGGGATTTTGACAGCTCTAAATTGTAAATTAGCCTGATTTGTATTGTTTACCTGAAATATTTTTATTTAAAAGTATGATTTAGCTCAGATTTATTGTGTTACTGTGTGTATTATGAATATATCATAAAAATGATTATGTTTTACACAACAGCTTATTGTCAATGATAAAAACTGTATTAGGGATCTCCAACAAACAGAACAAATTGGGTGTGTGTGCATAGTGTGGGTGGGTGAGAGAGAAAGAGAGAGAGAGATCGAGAAATGTTTTTAATGCAAAAGTGTCCTGAGATCATGCAAAAAGAATTTCAAAAGAAATTTGGCGTTAGAATTGTCTCTTTCTCAGAACTTTTTTTTCTTAATGCATTCAATTAATTGGATGAATCTGAGCCACATTGGCGAGATTAATCTGCTTACTTGAAAATCTACTAATTCAAATGATAATCACATTCCAAAGTATCAGGTAGCCACATCAAGAATGGAATACGATCAAATATCAGTGGCATAACCAACTGGATACATAAAACTGACCATCACAGGAACAAAATATCCTGTGATGCTGGTAAATAATTCAAAACTACGTACCTTCAACCAATTACAGTCAAGCTAAGACATCATCTTTGAAAACCTACCTAAATTGAAACTGCTATCTATGATCACTTGAGTTTCAAAGTCGAGCGTTCTTTAAGGTTTAGAAAATGAAAGTATTTTTGACAACTAAATATAAGGTATTAGCCAAGGCTTATCGAGGTGTTTCATAAAAGAACTTCTTATGCAATTATATTTTATTCAATTTTGGAGGGAAAAAATAGAAAGCAATTTTCTACTTTATTGAAAAAAATGTAAAGATTATTTTCAACAAGGACTAGAAATGTAAGCCAATGCATAACTATAGAAACCAAGCTTTCTCCTTTGTACTGCACCCTTTCCTAATGCTACAGCCTCTAACAACATATTTGACATGAAGTGGCTTTGATTTATTTGTTCATATGTTACTCATTTCTGCTAAAATATCAGCTCCTGAAGATCACGAATGGTATCTTGCCATTCTTAATGTACATGCACAGACAAAACAGTGAATCATCAAGTAGGTATTGAATTGAATCATGTATTGAAACTGAAAAATATTTTCATGTAGAGTTAATATTTGGTCCAGCTATATTGGATTTGTTTTCATTTCTATCATTAACAAATTAACACAAATTTAGTAGTTTGATGCAATGCAGACTATTATTTTATGGTTTTTGCAAGTTATGTTCAGGCTTTTTCTTTCTGGAGGCCGCAAGGGAGAATCTGTTTTTTATTCATGTAGTTGCTGGCAGAATCCAGTCCTTTTTGGTTTGAGGACTGGGGTCCCCACTTCTTTGTTGGGTATCACTAAGAGTCTCACCATTTATAAGGACTATCTGCATTTCTAGAAATGTATCTCCTCTATCTTCAGAGTGAATGCAATGATACACCACAACTGTCTCATAATTTGAGTATCTTGAGTATCTACTGTCTCTTTCATCAACAAATCTTCCTCTAAACTGTTAATGATACCATATGATTTTAATGTGCCCACCCACACAACCCAGGATAATCCTACCTAAATGTACAAAGCTCCTTTTACTGTGTAACATAACACAATCATAGGTTGTAGAGATTAGGAATTGGCATCTACGGTATGTCATTAACCAGTCTGTCAAATGGAGTTATCAGCATTATTATTGATTTATTGACTAAAGAAAAAAGTGCCATGGAATGCTGCAATCCATACTTCTCAACTCTAGAACTTCAACCCCAAACAAACCAACTTTCCTCCATGGTATATATGCCTATCTTACCAAAAGGCCACTTTATCAATGCTGTGTTTGACTGTGTTGCATCTGAAGCTCATCTTGAGATGTAATTGTCCTTGTACCAGTGTTAAAAAGTGGGACCTTAAGAGGTGAATAGTCCTTAGGATGCCACCTTTGTGATTTGGATTGGTGCTATCATAATAGCACGAGACTCTGTCGGTCCCTCCAGCCCTTACTCTTTGTGCCAAGAGAGGACACGAGGAGAAGGCTCCCCATAGACGCCAATCACTCAATCTTGAACTTCCCAGCTTTTAAAACTGTGATAAATAAATACCGGTTCTTTGTGAATTAACCAGCTTCAGGTATTCTGTTTAAACTACATAATATGAACTCAGACATCTCACTAAATTAGTTGTTAGGAGACTCTGGGTTTATCATTAAAATCAGTCATCAAGAAAAAGCAGAAAAAAACCCATTTTCTTGCTTTTAAAATAAGCAGATTAAAAGTATATGTATACTATGATAAATAAATAAATATCTAATGTACATTCTAAATGAAGTTGAATTAAATAGGAAGAAAAAATAGAAGAGAGAAAACCTATGTATTAATAAGCCCTAGACTTTATTTCTATTTTGGGGATTCAGCCCTAAGCCTTAAGATGGAAATTAACATAGGGGTTAGAGAATGACTGTTTTTGAGGATAAACATATCTCTGGACTGTTATAAGACTAGGTAAAAAAAATAAAGACCACAGCTGAAGGAATGTGCAGTAGACTTGAACAGACTGGCAATTGCTATTGTCCTGTTTCAATGGTTAATTTGTACAGCTACTTACATTTTGATGGGACTTGGCTACACACCTTAAGCTACACACCTTAATAAACAAGATTAAGCTACACACCTTAATAAACAAGAAATCAACGGGCTAAATAGTAATTTTAGTCAGCTGATTTTTACATGATACTAAGAGTTTGAGACCATATATGCATATATTATTACATATGATATATTATTCAAATATATATATGATTCAAATATATAACATATATATAATTCAATATACATATATGTTTCAAATATACAGCAAATATATGATTCAAATATATAACAAATATTTAAATTTGGAAAAATATATTGAAAAGACACATTGGCTTTCACCCCTCTCAAATATTCCCTCTTGCTTCACACACTCATCCCATCCTTCTGGCAAGCTTCCGAAGCAGTTCTGGAAGTTCTCTTTTGTAAGTATCTTTAGGTCGTGTGCAGAAACCTGGTAAAGCTGCTGCTAAGTACCATTCAGCAGAAGGGCAGACTTCTGAAAACGTAACAGGGTGTGCTCTTCTATCTGTCACCATGCGACTCCTAATTCTTCCCCAACGTCAAAATGACCATGACAGACAAATGTCAAGGCTGCTCAGGACATTCAGATAGCCATGGCAGTGCCATTAAAGACACAAAAGAGACACAAAAGCAGAAATTCTGCATCAGAAAATGGAAAGATAGATGACACAGGCCTGCTTGGAGTGAGTGGGAGTATTGTGAGGGGGAGGTATGGTAACACGTCTTTTACTGTAGTAAATTTTTGAATTTAAGCACTTGCCATATTTTGATAGCATTAAATATAATATTAACTTATATAACTGGTTAACCATTTTATTGCCTGATTTACTTAAGCCTCTAAATTTTTTAACTAGTCTAGACAAATCTTCACCCATATAAAAATATTTCCAGTAGAGTTCCCATCTGTCTAGCCTCTGATGCCACTAAAATCAGCCTCATAGGATAGGTTTAACGCTAAGGAGAAAGTCTAGACATAGGCGTGAATCAGTCTTTCTCGCTGAAAAATATGTCTTCATACTGTTACAAGCGAATATTCATAGACAAAAAAACTATCCATGTGCAAGCATGCTGATGCTGATGGCTGTTTTAAATTTTGCTTTAATTCAAGAGCTGTAACAGCAACAGGAAGTAAAGACAGAAAAACATATAAATTGAGAAAATGGGCCTTTGTTCCATCTAAAGACAGCCTTTTCATGCTATTGTACAAATCATTTAACCTCTCTAGATCTTAGATTCTTCATCCGTAAAAAGAGTATTAAATAAATCCATTATCTCTAAGAAATTGACTCATTCCTGGCAGACAGTGTGTACCCTTTCAGATAACGTCAGATCTGTCTGGTTTCCCTGCTATAGCCAGCCTAGACTACCCCACAAATAGCAGTTCTAACCATCTGGAAGATACAAAATAAACCTGCTTCTCATACATGTCTTAGATCAGAGATACTGTTCCTTTTACACTCAAATGTGCATAAGCATCACCTAGAGGCTTACTTCAAAGGTGATGACTTCCCTGTTCCAGCATCAGAGACTCTGATTTGCTGGGGGTACAGAAAGTTTTAAATGCCTGCATATTAATTAACATCCAAGAAGATTCAGATGCAAGTGATTCTCAGACTGTATTTTAGGAAACACCATCCCACACCTGACAGAAAGCATAATCGCATAGCGTGTCCCATCTGCAGTGTAAGTGGTTAATGTTTATGCTTGGATTGTGACTATGATTCCTATTGAGCTATCTGTAAAGTCCTAATTGTGTAGCAGGTGGTTTAGTCTGGTGTTCCCAGAAGACAACATCAGGAGAAGAATTTGTGTAGGAAGACCTCAGGATAAATCAAGGTGAAGTGAGGAAGACCACGCAGGTTAGAGCCAAGAATTCAAATATGGTGAAAGTGCAGGTGCACAGAACTCTGGAGTGTAAGTTACACTGCAGTTTGTCCCACATCCAGGCAAGACACCTGGGCTTCTAAATTGTGGCATCAGGCCTTCACTGGTCACCAGATGCCTCATGGGAAATTAAATGCTAAGGAAGTTTTCTCAATAGGACAACTAGCTCCAATACCACAGGTAGGCAGTAATGACTCTGAAGGCGACTACAAACTCTAGCACTCAGAAGAGAGGCATGAGGTGAAGGCCAAGTGAATGCCCTTGCCAAGAATAATGAAATGAGCTGGGATTCAGTCGCTTCCTCATAGCCTGAGTATCTTATATTCTGCTATGGCTTCCCTTGCTAACTCTTTAATAAATATTTCAGACTTAGATATTTCTTATGTATGACTCTCAGTTTGTCCAGGAGCCTTGAAAGTAAAACTGAAATAGCTAATTCACTTGGGTTTATTGTCTATACTTCTGTTTGGTTTCTTTCTTCCTAAATCTGATGTTGTGCTTTCTCAGAACTCGATCATAATGCACTTTCCTCTTGTTAACAGAGAACATTCAAAGCTCAGAACAGAATATTATGTCTTGCCTTTGGTGAATGCACATCAATACTGAACTCTTGGGTACCACCTACTAGCCACACACTGTCCTTCTGGACATTCTGATTGACAGTTCATCCTTGTTCTCATGGACTTCTCAAGGACAACTATAAGGGTAGTTTAATTCAATTCAAATGAACTGAATCTAACTGGAATGCACAGGTATAGCTAAAAATTAGTCTTCAGAAAAAGAATTCATTGTAATTGTATACTTATTCATAAAGGTGAATTTAAGCGACATTTTTTACAACATTCAAATTACAGTGTCACAAAATTCTTTGAATAAAGAATTTAGTCTAGTGCACCAATGCACAAAACTCCCAAAACCCTGTTCTCTAAGTCTTATACCAATACAAAATTGTATTTTCTCCCTTTATACAGTAAAGGGAGAAAAGGAGCTGACCATTCTTTAAAAATCAAATTGGAAAGTACCTCACATGGTTTTAATCCCTACCAGCAAGGCTGTCGGGGTGTTGAATTACACACACTTCTAGAAGTAGCAGCAATTTTTTTTTCCAGTGGAAATTATGCACAGAAGAGTTACTATTTCTTCATTACGGTTTTTCTTTCATGTAAAGTGCTGCAGATTTTTCTAAGTCAAAGTGTTAGAAACACATTTCTTACAGTTGTGCTCTACGTCTAGTGATTAAAATTGAATCGAGCTATTTCTGGATATATTGATCAAAAACACATATCTGGAAGAATATTAAAACTAAAATATTGAAAATTATTTTCCACATATTGACAAATTTAGGGTAGATGTAGCTGCATGTTGTTTTATATATGTAACTGTGTTTACAACACAATGTTCTTCATAAAAAAAGAAAAAATACAAAAAATATTATATTTGCATTTGTGAATGTGTGTGAGGACATGTGTACCATGTGTAGAGTGGATTTAAGTAGTAATTTTTAAAAAGTATTTTAGTGAAATCTCTAGTTCTAAAAACTTCTCTCCCACAGTTCACTAGATAACAAGTTAAAATTATTTGGTTTCCTTATTTATCTAACAACATAATGTCTACTACTCTTAAAATAATTTTTTCAGGGAATATAGCTCAGTCACGCAGCACCTGCCTGGCAAGCTCAAGGTCCTGAGTTTGATTCCTGGTACCCCTCCCTCAAAAAAGAAAAAGAATTTTTTTTGCACCTGCAAGCATTTTATAAAATAATATACGTTGGCTAACAACTAGAGTTCAAAACTAACACTTAAAGAGTCTAAATACCAAATAGTACTGGTTCAAACTTCAAACAAAAAATATTTTGTGATAGAGAACAGTTGAAGTCCAGAATTATATCATGAGAGCAGAAGAAAAAGCAGGGAAGTATTGTACCAACTGTGTTAATTTTGGAAAAGTAGATTATATTGTAGGAATCTTGTAAGAAAAAGCATTGAAACATACATGGATTGTGAAATATGCCAGGTTTCTTTCAAATATATTTAGTAACTATTTTATGCTTAGAAATTTAGGCATTGTCTATTAGATCATTCTGAGCAGAGCAATAAAACTCCTTTATACACAGTTGTGTGGAGTAACTGTCTGCCAGACCCAAGTTAATTGCCTAAGATGTCTTGCCATATGTGTAAGCCAAGGTAAACCACAGGGATTATATTTTTGTAATACTAATTAAATTTAATTTTTCAATACTCAAAGCAATAATATTCATAAAATTGAACTTTTCCATTTTTTGGATAATATCAATCTTTTGTGCCAAATATCCCCAATAGTTTAACATTAGTGAATCAATACTAAAAAATTATAATAATAAACATAGCCTGGAGTGCTATTAAATGCTAAGCTAGGATACTAAAGATTGTGGAGCAGACAAAAGAACAAGCTTAAAGATAAAATACCTAATTGTATGTTAAACTGTGTATCACAGACATATACAAGAAAGGAAAATTGAATATTTTAAATAGCAACGCATGTAAGATCATTAGAAACTGTCACTAGTTTTAGGCACGCAGTTGGCTTTAAATAAAGAAAACATTCAAAACTCAAGTCAACTCGCATTATCTTACAGTTTTGTTCATTTTCTTGAGATTTCCAAGGTCATTCTTGAAGGATCAATGTTTGGACTAAAAATATTTTTGAAAATTTCCTTTAAAACACAGGTTATTTTCACTTAATTCATGAAGTAGACATTTATTATAAATCCACATGCTACTTTTATATTAGCTAAAAATACAATTTAGGTGTAAATCAAACCCTGTGTTTTAAAAGAATTTCTAATGATGAATAGGATGTATTGAACCATGAAGTTCTTTATTATATTTAAAGATTTATTCTCCTTTCCATAGAAATGTATTTTTCAGGTTATTTAAAATTGATATATCATTTAACCTATAAAATAATTATCTAAACAAATATCAAAGGAAGCAAAACACACTATTAGACAATAACAACAAAAGAGAGCTTATAATTTAGAAAAAATATCCATGTGTAAATTTTGCTTTGTTTTGTGTTTTCCAGGTTTCTTTGAAATTTTACTCATCCATCAATAGTTTAAGATTTAGAACTCTTAGAATAAAAATGCATTCTCTCATCATAGCTAATAAATTTGGTGTATATTAAACACTACAGTTAGCGAGCAGATATTCATGTCACATACTAAATATCAGCATCAGCTCGATTATAATTACTGAAGCCAGAAAAGTAATCACAAATGTTTTTTGGAAAGAAGCACAAGGTATTGATCCAACATACACTCGAAAATAGAAAAGTGTGGCATGTGTATAACAAGTAGCAGATGTACATATACATTTTGAAAAAGCAAGATGATTTTAATCGACAATCTGTTTAATGATTCAGCAGTGTCATGTGGTTCCCCCAAAATGTTTATATCATATAGTTTTAATCCACTTTGAAAATATGGGAATATAGTCTTTATATGGTGGTGCCAAATCTTTTTTCGTTTGCCTCTCTTTTAAAAGAATTTGTTGTGTTTTATTAAATGGTACCAGAAGTACAGAGTTTTCAGTTCTGTATCTATGGTGGATGACAATGACTATAAATTTGTCATGTCTTCCTGTGAGTGGTGAAGTCTACTGCCCTTCCTTTGAATCCTTTGCTGCCCCTTTGATTTGCTTTGATTGTGAAGAGGAAACAGAGATGGCATGGTGGAACCGAGGCAGAGTCTTGAGCAATCTGAGATCCTGCACTGGCCTGCTTAGACCCCTTCCATTTGGAAACCAGCTGCGGTGCTGGGATAGCTCCTCACTCCACGCACAGATCACAGTGAAGGGCCCTGGGCACTCCTGCTGATCGTCCCAGCTGAGTGCCCAGCAGGGTGCCAGCACCACCAGCTCCCAAGCACAGGGGTCACCTTCCCAGCCTGTCCCAGCCTGGGCAGGCTTCAGGGTGACTCTTGTTCCTGCAGAAAGCATGAAGCACAGTGTCCACGTCAGGCATTCAAGGCAAACCACACAGGCATGACAGACAAAAACACACTTATAATTTTTAACAGGGAATTTCAGTGGTGCGTTACATGGTAATGGATAATTGGAACAATCTTGAAGGATTAAAGACAAAACAGAATGTGTTTGAGATGTGGCCTAAATCTTTGGCCTCAACTCAACCCTATCAAATTATATGTTCATTCAGCAGACTTAACCATTTTTAGGTTCTACATCACCCCTGGCAGAGGCTGAAGGACTGTCATACACTCATACATTTCACATGGGCTCTGAAATTAGTGTGGCTGCTTTCAGCTTGGTGTCCAACACGGCATGCATCCCCAAACCCCCTAAACCCTGCTGCTTTAGCCAGTCTCGATAGCATACTTGATGGATCAGTTTCTCATCAGAACTCTGCTGTTCATTTGAAACATTAATTATATTCTGAATTCAGGAATGTGGTTGAGACTAGACAAACTGTCTAATATGCTTCAGGCCCCATTCCTGTGAGCTGACATTATCTACTGTGTTTGCTTTGCTGAAATGGTGGTCTGGTCAAAATGGAATAAGTTCACGACAAGGGAAGAGAGTGGAATACAATCTCTGGGAATCCCTAAAATTCAGGAGAGTGTACCCAAGGAGACACCACTAAAGTATAAAAGAAAACTTTGAGGGTAGGTTAATTTAGTGCAAAACATGAGACATTTGTGGAGAAGGACAATTCTCAGGGCCAGATATTCAGGAAGATTAAAGACGATAAAGAACAAAAAACAAAAGATGGATCAAATAACAGGGAACAGTAGAGTGGTAGAGAAAATCAGGATAAACCACTATTTCAAGGCAACTATCAGACAAGATGAGAAATTGTAAAAATGGTGTTTGAAACACAAAGATTATTAACACAGGAGCTACTCAGCAGAGATCAGTCACAAGTGATCCAAAAATGCTTCTGAATGTAGAATAATGAATTTTAGATTTGCAATTTATAACATGAGGTATTACATTTAAGGAAAACACTATTATAAATTCCTAAAAGACACTGGCACCACTAGAATAGAGAACACATGCACTATTTAGAAGCCACATCTGGGTAGTTTTAATTTATTGCCATAGCCAAATTCATCTTAAATATTTTGTTGTTTAATTTTATGTGATTTAAATATGTATTGAGTTTAGATAAGGGACCTGTATGATTAAAACTTGATAATGCTTTCCCTTAAATTTTTATGATTAAAAAAACAGAAACTAATTCACTTTATCAATACATAATGATTGTTAGTCATCTTAAAATTTAATGTTCAAACTTTCCATTTCACTTGAGCAGGATTAAGACTCAGAGTAACTGACTATTTTGCTTATTTTGGTACTTGCCTCTATTGCTTGAGAGTGACTTCACTGCCATGGAAGGATCATAAAGTTTCAACGTTTACAAACAATTGGCTATAACATGGCATTTATTTAGATTTTGTTTTCTTGGAAGAAAGAACTATGAGATTTTTGTGTTTCAAAAGAAGGGAAATATGAAGCTGAGCAATACAAGGCAATTCACCCTCAAAGTTGGTGTTGAAATTTCTCACAGATTGCTTTCAGCCTCAGATTAAAAATGCTTCTTCTGCAGATGCTTCTCTGCTGACAAGATAGTTGAATTCAGTGTGAATAGCACTTGCATTTCTCTTAATAAACATTTGATCCTATCTGTTCCTGGTGAATGGGGACCGTGTACTTCCACTACTATCGGAGGAATTCAAGGTGGTAAATATAAAAGAGTGCAGCAAATCTTTGGCTACCTGTTTTGTTGAAATATATCCAAAAACTTAAGAAATGTCTCAAAGGGAATCCAGAAATTTTTCACCTATGTGATTAAAAACAAATTTTAAAAAAAGTCTACTTTAACTGAAGTCACTTAATTAAAGCTAAAGGAGAAAGCTAACTACTTAACAGCAGGGGTACCGATGGCTATAAATGCTTCATTAATTGGGTAAAAGGGAATAAAAAGGAATCCAAAAATATAACTTCCTGTTTCTGAACACATTTCACTTAGTGCTCTTTTTCATCCGTGGTCAGCATGAGACCAAGATGAGACCTCCCACAGACACAGCTGCAGAACACTTGCAGATAATTCATCCAACCCAAGAGACTCGACAGGAATGTCAAACTTTGTGGTTTTTATTGTTTTTGTGAAGTTAGAGCAAATATGCTGCATGCTCCACCTGTGAATAGCGTATAGTTCACCACAAACCAAAGATAATCTGTTCTCCCACTCATACGTTCATTCATTCATTCATTCATTCATTGACTTATTCAAGAATTTTCCTATCCCCTATGCCTTTGGTCCATGCTGAGTGCTAATAACAGAGTAACAACGTAAGTCCACAGCCGTGAAGAAGGCTCCTTTGAGGGAGTTACTCCTTTACCTCAAGCACAGGAATAGAAAAGAATGGACCAACTAAGGAAAGAGGATTGAGAAATTCATACAGTAAGCTGTGAAACGAGGTAACAGTATTTGAAAAATAAAAGTGTACATATTCCTAGTGAAGAACTGTAGGTTTGCGAAAAATGGATTCTATTTTTCAAAGATCGCTACGCCAACTATGTTGAAAAGCCAACTATAACTACCACATAAAACTCATCTTTATGCCTAAATAAAAACATGCAAAGTAGAAATAGTAACAATATCATCTTTTAAAAAGTGACCCAAAGCATACATTCTATACAATGACCATCCTGAAGTTGATGTTACCTATAATCCTATTATTTCAAACTCATAAGGGAAATATTGAAAGGCTAAATGTAATAAATAATAAAATCAAATACTCCAGAACAAGTATTTTTGAGGAAGATTGAAAACCAGTTTTGTTCAAATAACGGAATCTTACAATAGATATGGGAAAATCTTGGAGGTATAAGTATGTATGTGTGAGTAGCATTTATGTAAAAATGTCATCATGGACTGCACTACTAACCCTCTCTAAAAAAAGATTTGTGAAAATGATTATGAGATTTTTAAAAAATTGCATATATCTTGTAAGCTACACTTTAAATTGAAAACAAACTGCCTTTCCTAGTTAGCAAAGAAATAAAAGGTTCAAATTCTCCTTCACCTATTTTTGAAGAAAAAAATAATAAAAAAAAAATTAAGAGAAACTTTCATTTTGACTCACTGAGATGTTTTAGGAACAATTCTAATCTCAGCAATAATGGGGGAAAATATTGTAATAGCTGCTAGTGCATTAAGTTGATGGAATGAAAGCAGTCAGTGTACTGATAATACTAAAGGAAAAGAATGAAATAATAATAAGCTGACGATAACAGAATGAATTCTTTAAGGCATAAAAGGTTTAACTTCGGGTGCACTAATCACTAATGGAAGCAATGATAATTTCCCCTTCTAACAAGATATGCCATAAGTATCACTCGATAAGCCACAAACTACATTTTAACTTTAGGAGCTGGAGTTTTCCTGAAGATACTCAGCCACATAATGCTATGTATCTTTTCAGATCAGCTATTGCACATGTGCTGAGGAAGATATTATAAGATTTGTAGCAAAAGTAGTAATACTTTGGAGATAAGAATCCTGCCTTCAAAGGCAGCAGACTCGTTCTAATGGTCTTCAGTTTATTCTTTTCTCAAAAGTTGTAAATATTTTTTCTTTGTGGAGTAGGCTGATACTGATTTTACGTATTTTGTAATCATTACTTATGACATAATCTAAATCTAGAGCTGTATTACAAATTTTTTCTACTTTCTAATGCTGATTATTTTGATTAGTTGGAAATTGAGCATAATCCTTGAATGGTATTTTTCTGTAAATATTCTTATTATTGGGTAAGGCCAGCAGGTTTTCTCCTCTGAGTTTTGCCACTTATAGTTCACTTTTTTCTCCCTAATCTTTTTATTCACTACAACACAATCATGTAAAGACAAGGGAAATAAGAGTTTTCTGTTATGACACAAAGACAAACTACTTTCAGTTTAAATATACTCCTGGCTAGAAAAAAGCAATAAACCATGGTATCTATGGAAATACATTAAACATTTCTTGAAGTTAAATTGAGGATTTATACATGGACACAAACAACATCGATGCAAGGGATTGGTTTTTTTCCCTTTGGGAACAATAAGAATACTTCAAAATTTCCCAGAATAAACCTCTGAAGTTGGAAATCAGACTTAATTTCATTAAATCTATGAAAGCTTACAGAAAACCAGAATCATTACAAAATGCAAATCAATCTATGAAGTTTGTGTGGCGAGTATATTTTGATAGCAAAGTGCTCTGCCTCTCAAGCCTTTATACGAAAATATCTGAAATCCAAGTATGACTACAAAGAGAAGCAATTATTGACACCAGTACTCACCACTCTCATGCTAGTGTTTTGATTTGATTCTGATACATATTTTTCCATATGTGATCATTACATCTACCATCAATGGCACCAGGGTTTTTCATAGTAATGACATAAAGAAGTCAAAGAGTAATTTCTCTTTCTTTAGAATAATTACAAAGAATTATATAACTATTTACAGCAAAAATGTCAAGATCCCAGACCATAGGAAGAAGAAAAATGCTAAAATAGATAAACAACTATTTTGGAAAAAAGATATGCATGAAAAAAGGATTCTGAGCCAAAAACCAACTTGCCACAATCAGTATATAATATCTATAAAAAGATAGTAAAAAAGAAAGAATTTCTTTATTATTGTATTTTTGAAAAACAAAAGTAGCAAGGAGGGGAGGAAGGAAAGAGGGAGGGAGGAAAGGAAGGAAGGGAGGGAGAAACTGAGTCTCTCAGCACGTGGAGCCGGAGGCAGGAAGACAGCAAATTCCAGCCTGTCCTGAACAGCTCAGAGACTCAGTGAGTACCTATGCAAACAGAAATAAAAGCAAAGAGAAAGGAGGGAGGGAAAAGACAGAGGGGGAGGGGAAAGAGAGAGGGAGAAAAAGAGGGGAAAAGGAAGAAAGAAAACACAGAAAGGAAAAGAAAAGAGAGAGAAAGAAAGAAAGAAAGAAAGAAAGAAAGAAAGAAAGAAAGAAAGAAAGAAAGAAAGAAAGAAAGGGTGGAAGGGTGGAAGGGTGGAAGGAAGAATATTAAAAAGACTGAAGCAGTAAGACCTACCTGCTGGCCAACCCTGCAAATGATATATTTGTGATTCCTTAACTCCTCACATCGTATAAACCCTTCTTACTATATAAAAATAAAAATAAACTTAAGATGTAAATACTAATGTGTAGACAGATAGATGAATAAACAAGTTGATTTTGAACCCAAAACAGTACAGTGTAAGAGTACAGAAAGGAACCCTCAGCACTTGCCTGCTGTTCAAAATCACTGTCCTGGTGTCAGGATCTAACAAAGATCTGTTTAGAAGTTTTACTAAAAAGATGAAATTCCACTAGTCAGTAACAACCAGTTTCCACATGAAAATGTCCTACTTCTCACAGCTGCATTTGCACTAATTAATCAATTTCACTTTACATTTCAGTATGTGTGCTAGATGTTTCCGTAACTTCCTGACAGGGCTGTTATCTATTCCACCTTTTCAAGAAGCACACTGAAAATCAGCTGCACTCTTGGCCCTCCCACATCCGGAGAATGGAGCTGAGGTTGCTGGCTCTGCTCTCCACTGCACCCAGTATGGCAGGGACAAAGATAACTGCCCTTATTTGAAACCATTCAAGAGGAATGATCTGACTTATCCTTACAGATTGCTTAGCAGCTCACATAAAGGTATAGCATGTTGTTTAAAAAACAAACAAAAACCTTGCTGAGTGTGGTGGCTCACACCTATAATAGCAGCACTCAGGAGGCTGAGGCAGGAGGATCACTGCAAATTCCAGGCCAGCCTGGGCTACAAAGTGATTTCAAGGACAGCCTGAATTGCATAGTGAAACCATCTCAAAAAGACAAAAAAAAAAAAAACTTGTTTATGAAAATATGAGTGATGCATTTATATATATACTTTAATGTGAATAGGATTCCACACTCTAAGTCTCAATGAAAAGCAGGTCTTTGAAAAGCAAGAAACAAAACAAAACTATGTGCTCATCTTTGAGGCTCCCTAGGTAATTATACAGCCTTTCACTGGATGCTGCCAATAAAGAGAGATTTACTTAAAAAAAGAAGTTGCTATAAATTGCAATAAATAGTAACACTTTAAAATAATTGCCTAATCAATATTAATCCCTCTGGTATCTATTTAACAACATTAATCACAGTGAACTCATTTAGCATTAATGTGAATGTCACAAGTAATTCAATTGGATTTCCACTGTAATTCAGCATTAATTACATTAACTCAGCCATTATTTTAAAGTGTTACCCAGTAAACATGAAAACAAAAGTAATAAAATATGCATTGAAGAATTATAACCCAGTGACACAGCCTATGTAAATATATAATAAACTGTGTAATTTCTATGAAATTCTTCATTGACAGGTCAAATCCATTTGTGGAATCCACATATACAACCTCACAAAACTATTATATCTCATTCATCCTATTTTTCAAATAAAGTCTTGTAAAGAAGATTGTCAAGCAGTCCTATTTCCCATTCCTTTCAACTTCACAGAGTTTTAGCTATTCATTACCTATCTACAAGGAAAGATGTATACATACTTTCCCACATATTATGGCTCAGGGCAATTATGTGTCTAATATTATGCTAGTCCGTCAAACACTTATTTCAACCATCTCTCTTAGAATCAAGTTATCAACTTCTATAAGCAGATTTTATGTAGGCAATTGAGTTATTATTGTCTCATTTTTAATTTGACTCTTCTAATATATTGAAAGATAAAATGCAGATAGAGAGAGAAAGGAAAAGAAGGAAGGGAGGTAAGCTGGTTTGTAAGTAGTATGTATCGAGTATGGACCAGTAAACTCTAGACGGCAGAATGAAAGCCTTTTCTGAATAAAATATGACTGCCATGAACTAACTATATGGAAACCATTTACATCTAAAGAGTTTCTTAAATTTCCTCTGATTTTTTAGTTTGTGGTCTAGGATCTTAAAATCTCCATATCTTCATTTCAAGTTCAATTGTTATGAGACATATCACAACATAAAAATCCTACCTGTAACAATTTTTTGCATTTGCATTTCACATACAAGCATGGGAGAGAACATGTTTTATTCAAGTTTGCATGTCCGTAGCATCAAGTACAGTGTTTTTCACACAAATACTAACTGGAGGGGAAAAAAGAAAGAAAAATAACCTCAATTTACTGTTAACCTTATTGTAGGTGCTAAATAAACATATTAATTACCTATAAGATAATCAGTCATTCATATATATTTATGTAGCATATACTATGTGATGACTTATACAAAAAGGGTGTATTTAATTCTTTGAAACTGTACTTTCAAACAACTAAATCTTATATGAAGACTAAATATATAAAATAAATATGAATCAGACACTTGCTTGCAACTTGGGCCATAGAACCTGGAACTCCACAGCTAGCCTTTCCCTTCGTAATTATGACAGCTTATTGAAAACCCTTAACAACACTGAGGGCTTTAAGAAGCCACTGGAAAACCAGATGGCAGGGAATTAGAGTCGAATAGGAGCAAACACTAAGCCACATAATTTACTAACCATTGGTTATTGGGGGTGCATGGGACTCAACTCTTCTGAGCACCAGAGTGTTTACCTGTAAACAGGAGACTAAGTATTCTTATCAGTAAGTGTTGTGAGGAGCAGAATAATGCAAATAAGTACTGCTATTATTTTACCTTGTTAGTATTTGTTGCTCATTCATGCAATAAATATTTAACATCTATCTTGTTCCAAGTATAACTCCAGGCGTTGGGCACAAAGCAGAAAAGGAAACCAGCCCAGCTTACCATGATACAGTGCTTCAGCTGGTTATAAGTAATACAAATCAGAGTAAAGAAACAGTTGTTTCTGCCTGTCTAATATTTAGGTAGCGCACACAGGGAAAACAAACAGTGAGGGGGAGAGCAGTGTTCGTATGAAAGGAACGACTGTTTTTGGTTGTGGGAAAGGTGACAGTTAAGGTTCCGAAGTGGAAATGTTATAGATGTGCTGGAGAAATCCAGGGGAGGTCACTGTGGTTAGAAAGGATTGAGGGGCAGGAGATGAGGTCACTGCATTTTGGGGAAACACTGAGCATATAAAACTGTCTAGAACCTCGTTTTTGTTTTTTGTTTGTTTTTGTTTGTTTTTTCCCTGTATCAGATGAGAAGATTGGATGGTGTTAAGCAGAAATTCAAGCCTATTTGAGTTACTCGTTGATTTAGACTTAGAAACTAATGACAGGCCCATAGCATGTGTATCTGGGCTTCAGATCTATATGTACGTGCATTTATGTATGTGTGTGCGTCACTCTGTTTTACAAGAGGGATTCTATTTCAAGACACAAAAACAAACACACCTTCAATGAAAACAAAATTCTATTTGTATTCGCACTGGTGATGGTGCAGAATCAAAGCTCTAGAAACTGCTTCATCGTTCCATTTTCTTCCTACAGCTTTGAATTCCCATTGGCTTCCTTCCTTATGTGTGTGTCTTCCTCAATATCAGAAGTACAACGGAATTATCCAAGTCTACTGTGGTTTACTTGTAAAATGCTCATCTTTTCTAACAAGTGAGTTGGAAATCTTTTGAATGCTGTCAAAGTATTGATGGATGTCAGGTGCAATCAACATAAAAATCTATTACATTGTATTATGTTTTACAATTTCACAAATGTAACGTGTGATTTTGTTGTCTTATTGCCTCTTCCTAACTTCCTAACTCCTTTTCTACCTTTTTTAGTGTGTTCCTTCTTTTTCAGTACGACTGTATTTGAAAGAGAACAATCTATGAGATGCAATGTTCTTCTTCCTCAAAAGAATGTGTTGTGGGCAGGTTGTAGATGCATCTGCTGAGGGAGACCTCTCCAAATTCAGAATAACAACCACTTTGCAATATGACTATGACATAACACACCACAGATGGGACTGTGTTATTGTCTTCATGCACAGAAGTATGTTGGAAAATATGTTTCTTCATTGTTTTTTATAGTTTGCCAGTAGAGTAGCAGCTAGAATCTTTTTCGAGGAGGGGCCTGGGGGTAGGTGCTATGCTACTAACTTTTATAATTATTGCCTTTGCACTTCCTACAGCTTTGCTCAATTTATATCACCTTGTGTGTTGTCATAGTCACGCTCTTCCAACTGATTTTGTTCCCAATCAAATTTCCCACTGAGATGCGTACTCCATGTTCAAACGACTCTTAAATTCCATTTGGAAGAGCATGACCCTTGAACTGCTTATCAGCAACCAGTATTATTTACATTTTTTTAAGAGATCTCAACAATTTGTCAAGTACTATTGATAGATAATGAAAAAAGTGTGAAACATTAGCTAAGGCTGATTAATGTCATGTAAAATTTTTCTTCTTTTTTAGTTTTCAGTATAAACATACATAAAAATGGTGAATCAGTGAACACGTTAGACTACATGATATTTGAAAATCTGCAAAATTTTCTAGACTAGGACATTTACAATGGCATTGTTATCTCTAGAATAATATCTCCTAATAATTTTTTCATAATATGGGCCTGGTTTTGCTTTCCTTACAGAAAAGAGTATTTAAACTCTCAGTGAAGTAGCAGCAACATATTTCTATTGTTTTATAACAGTACAATTGATTTATAGTTTAACTGGTAAAACATCTAGTTATGTTTTTAGTGTATGCACAGAGTCTGTACAAACATCACCAAAGCTGATTTATATTTTCAACTCAAAAAGAAAGTCCATTCTCTTTTAACAGTTATTATCTTAGTTTTCCCAAAATTAAGAAAATACAAATCAACTTTTTTCTGCACTAGTTTGAGTCTCTTGGACATTTTTAGAAGTAAAATCATATAACACCTAGTATTTTATGAATTTTTTTTTACTCAGTATACAACTGCAGGACTCAACCATGTTAAATTACCTGGGTTAAAATATGTACTGTGTTTCTGTACAGCTTGTATTTTCAAATAATACTCTATTATACGGATGTGTTACATTTTATTAAATAGTTCATGAACATCTGAGGTTTGACCATTATTTTTGCTATTACTTTGTTGTGATGATACAGGCCATTATAAACATTCATGTCCTTGGGTTTATGAGGACATATGTTTTCATTCCTTTGGAATATGTATCTAGCAATACAATTTCTATGCTATATAGTAAGTCTATCTTTAACCTTATGAAAAAATTCAACATAGTTTTGCAAAATGGTTACATCATTTTACACACCTATTGGCAGTGTATGAAAGTTCTAATTTATCCATGCCTTAGTCAATACTTCCTAGTATTATCCACTTAATATTAGTCTTATTAAGGAAGGTGAAATATTATCTCATTATGGTTTAGATTTGCATTTCTTTTTGTTGCCTAACAATTTTGAGCATCTCTCCATGCACTTATTCCCCACTTTCACATCTTTAAAATATATTCATGTAGTTTCCATTTTTAAAATTGTATTGCCTTTATATAGTCTAGATGCAAACAATTTATCAGATATTTTATTTTAAATATTTCCTGTCCTTATAGAAATTGTTTTCTCTTCTCAATAGTGTTTTTCTAAGCACAACAAAATTTTAATTTTCATGACGTCCAATTTTACTTATTTTTTCATGCATTGTTCTCACTATTGATGCATTATCTAAGAAACTACTACCTAATCCAAATTCATAAAAAATTGTCTGTTTTTCTTTCTGAGAGTTTCACAATTTTAACATTTACATTTTGTTCTTTGATCTCTTTTAAACTTTGCATGTAATATGAGGAAACTACACAACTTCATTAACTTTCATGTGAAAATCAGTTGGCTTCATTTGGTGAAAATACTATTCTATGCCAATAAACTTTAACTTGCATAAAATAACTGTCCTTAACAAATTGTACAAACATCAATCACTGTTGTTACCATTTTATAAAATAAGTTAGTCATGCGTTTTACCTATTTTCCATTCTGGTTTTTGTTGCTGCTTTTTTTTTTTAAACAGTATCACTTATGTAGTTCAAGTCTTGAACTCATGGTGATCTTCCTATTCAGCTTCTCGACTACTGGGAATACAGTATGTGCAACCATGGCTTTTGTGTTGGAATTTATGCTAGCAGTTACTAAGGTCCAACTTCTCAGAGTGATTAGAGTTTAATTAGTTCTAATGTGAATTATTAGTTCTAAATAAGATAGACTTTTCTAAACCACACATTATTGTCAATTTTTAAAACTCTAGTAATCTAATTGATATAAATTTATATTTTTAATTATTGTTATCAACTCTTCACCTCTATAATTTTCGCTTCTCTCTTTTTCTCTGTCTGTCTGTCTCTCTCTCTCAGAAGATTCTAGGTATTAGAACAATTACTCTTACCTAAGATCCTACATATTTATTTTTTCTACCCAACAATTTGATAAATTGCCTTCATCCAAACGTGAATACCAAGCTATTTTTATTATTTTAGTGATTTATACTTTCCATTATGTCCTGTTAAATGCCTTCCTTCCTATTTTTTGCTAAGTAAATTTTACTAACGATTAAACAGCAAAGTCTTCTGCTCACCATTTCCTCCTAAAAGCATTTGGTGATCACAGAAGCTATCAGTCAAGCACAGTTAACTTTTAGTAACATTGGGAATATAGCACTGGAACAAACTTTTACAGTATTTTATCATATGAGGCTCCATACCTACTTATTAGCTAATTAAAACAGGCACTGTAATTGAAATCAGAACCATGAGGTTGAACTTGCAGCAGGCATATTTTATTGCTTTTCATATTGTCTTCTGTCAGGATAGGATGTGTAGCTCTCTAGGGATAGCAATAATAGTGAGAAGGGCAGAGAATGTCAGCCCCAGGATACTGTCACCAACTGCTCTCTGAACTGACAACCACACGTTTAAATTTCCATCTCCAGTTCGCACGCATTGCTTTGGTCAATGTCTGCAGTTGTTATGGAAGCATCTTTGTGATTTCCTGAAACTATAAAGACCTCCGCCTTGATCAGCAGCTGTTGAACAAGCAGCATCTCTAACATCACTACCTCTAACATCACATCATGGGAATGCAGGCAGAATCCTCACTGGAGAGCTAAACTGCCATATCAATTTCTGCTTTAAAATCTAAACCTGAGTAATAGGTATTTGATGTTGCTGTTAGAATTTTTAAATTTTTTTTCTAAAGCCCTCATGGATTCTCTGAGAAAATCACTCAGGATATAAGTGCCATTTATTATCTGCATTGTATTAAGTCATACGATTCTCACTTGTTTGGCTTAAAGAGAAGGATACCTCACTAATAATGCATTCATTCACTTCTAAGCAATTCTGTGGCATGAGATGAAAATTTCCCATATCATGGAGCAGTTTTGACTCAGCCCAATGAAAGAGAGCCCATGCTCAGTAATATGACCATTGTCTGGAAATTTGAGTGAATTTTTGGAATCCATTAAGCAAGTTCAAAATGATCACTTTGCAAAATAGAAATATTAACAAAAAGAGACCTGTTCCTCCCCTAGCCATCCATTAGAGCATCAAGAGAACCACATACAGCAAGACAGAGCTGCCACCCTGTACTGCTTTTCTCATACACTGTCACTCTCCAGCCACTGAAGTACAAAGACGTACAGTAAAAGTATCCTGAAAGACACATGTCCAGTTGATTGTGACATTTTAAAAATTTTCTAACAAGTAAGTTAGTTATAGACTTCTCAAACTGACTTTACTATGGTATGAAAAAGACTTCTTGGATCTTATACAGTTACAATCAGAAATTAACATTTCCCTTCATTTAATCATGTACTTGAAGACTCTACAATCATTATAGGTGGATGTACAGAATATATATTGAGCTTTAAGCTAGGTTATGAGAAGGATAAAAGTTTTGAACTCAGTGACAAGCAGCAACATTTAGAGGACATATTATGGTGCCAAATTACATCACAAGTTTCTCTACTTCTGAAAAATACATGTCATAAAAATACACATTTCTTTTCTTTCTTTCTTTCTTTCTTTCTTTCTTTCTTTCTTTCTTTCTTTCTTTCTTTTGTGCTAGGGTTTGAACTCATGACTTCGTGCTTGCCAAGCAGCTGACTGTGCCACTGAGCTAAACCCCTGGCCCATAATACAAGTTTCTTAAGATTTCTGTGATTTTTAAATGAATTAATACATGTGTACTACTTATGATAATTGTTATGCACACCCATAGGTATGCTTAGCACTATGCTTAGGGTAATTTTTAGCTCACAAAAAAAAACAGTATCTTTAACTATGGCTATTAATGACATATGAAAAGCTCATACCAAGGGTAATATTTTTAAGGTAAAACAAGGTATCAAGTACAGCTTTTTTGGCACACTGAAGAATAAGAAAAATCCACTAACTTTCTCCTTCCCTCCTACATGAGTTTCTGTAAGATCCGTAAGACCTCTGTGTTATTATATAAAAAGCATGGTAAACCACTGTATCATTTGAAAAGTTTAAAAGTGAAAGGTCAAATATGTGCCCAATACAAATGGAATATTTTCATTTCTAAGAAGTTAGTTACTAAGGAGACTGTTGTGGCCTTCAAATACAAAAGTGTGTCTACACACTTACAGGGATTCAAGAATGGATGATTGGCCTCCTTAAAACAGACTTAAACTGTGCCTAGCTTCTGCAAGTAAGGCTCATGTATTGATTGAATAATTAAGTGTGTTATTCTCATTCTCCATGCTCCCCATGCATTTTTTCGCAGGCAGCGAATATGAATGTTGAAGAATTTGAAAGCATAGGATTCAGTGGGTAAAAGTTGGTAAAAGAAATGTATGGCATGTCGTGCCAAAACAAATCAAAGAGTATTTGCAGTTCTTGAAACTGTAAACTTAGCAAGACACACAACTCATTGCTAGAATCCTCAAATGTCACAAAAATTTCTGGAGGACAAAGGCAATATATTTTGCTCTCATTGTCTTAGGAACTGCTGACATTTTTTAGAATGATAGAACTCTTCAAGCAGATATTCAGATCTCAAATCAGGTATTTAGTTTCATTCTCTCATTGTAATAATGAGGAAATTGAAACCCTAAGAAGACAGTAAGTCATTAAACACCTGTTAAATTAAAAAGTGTGATATTAAGAGGTAAAAATCTCTATGCCTTTTTAGGTAAATGCAACGTATTTCTAAAGTATATTTCTTAACATAGGCACAGTTATAAATCTTGAAAGAATATATAAATATAGAACATATTATATATTTTGCATCGTATTTTTACTTATGTATGTACATATGTGTATATATCTTCACATACATATATTCTTTGTGCATTTAAAAAAGACACAGTCTGTACTTCTCTGGCATGTTTTTGGGGATGGAACAGATCAAAAGGTACTAGACAATATATAATTCTCTAGTTTCTAAAAGTCTTTTCTGTGGAGCCAGACTTTTTTTTTAGCTGTGTATAAGGACAGAAACTTACTTCTTCTCAAATCTTCTTAATTAGTAACATGATTCAGTATTCATACAATTCATATATATCAAGATCTGTGATATTTGCTACCATATTCTGTAAGTATAAATGGATTCACACATAGGAAACAAACAAGCAAACCAAAAATGCAACCTCATTCTGTTCTTTAATCTACATGTTTGAAGCTAAGATAAACAAGGCTGGTAAAGCATAAGCATCGCAGTTCTCTCCTTCATCTTCATCCCTTTTGTTCTCCTCTGAGATTCCCTTCCCTGCCAGCTAAATGTTAAAATTTTCCATTTTAAATAAAAGGATTCAGTCATACATAGTGGATAAAAATGAACACACAGGAGAAGGAAGTGCCCACTAGCAATGTCTGTATCTTAGCAGATTACTTAAAAATGATAAATTATATGGATAAATAAGATTTCTAAAATACCTGTTCATGTATAACTAAATCACAAATACACTGTGCATTATATCTAGTTGCCTCTGAAAAGAAGAATTATTTAAGTAACTGAAATATTCTGGTTTATTCCAAAATATCACCATTGTCATGAAGATACTGGTGAACCAAAAGTCAAGCTTGTTTTGATGAAATGGAAACCATAACCAAAGTGAAAAATACAAGATATATAATAGTACACACTAAAAAAGAAACATGGAACCCTGAAATAGATGGAAACCATTGTAATGGAAACAAGTGTGGTGGATATGCAATTAGAGCTGGATTCAAAATTCAGCTTAGTCACTTACCAACTGTGCAACCTGAGAGACACCATTAAATTCTAAGTACAGAAAAAGTAAACAAGACTGTAGCAGGCATTTTAAATAAGACACTGAGTATATCCTTATAATTCTGTGAGAAAGTACTTCAAGACAGAAGAATAGTATTGAAAAGAAAATACCTTTCTCATAGGGAGTTTAACATGGCGTCATGAGGTGGATGACTGGAAGAGTAATTTGGTGTTTTCCAGACAGGAAATAAAAAGAACATTCAGGGTAATGGGACAACAGATAAGAGAGCAGACAGAAGGAATGAGCATGTTACAAAAATGAGTATCAGAAGGTCAGTGTGCTAGGAAACCATTTCTGGAAAACTATGAATGCAGAATGCTATCTTTTCCTGATTTGCTGTACTATTTGGAATCTTGTAATGTAGTGATCATATTAATAGTTCATTCATAGAGAAATTTCATGGTCAATGTGTGTTTCACAAGCACAGCCTTCACCGTGGTATAAAGAAACACTGTGAAGTTAGTTGAGCTTTAAAATAATGCTAGGTGAGGCAAGAGAATTGCTCAAGTCTGGAACTGTGTGACTGGACAGAGGAAGCCAAGTTCTGGAAATACTTGTGAGCTAGAAACAACGAAATTGATAATCATTTAGAACTTTGGGGATGAGAGGTAAGAGAAAAGAAAAACTCAAATTTCTCTCTCTCTCTCTCTCTCTCTCTCTCTCTCTCTGTGTGTGTGTGTGTGTGTCTGTGTGTGTGTGTGTGTATGTCTCTGTCTCTCTATCTCTTCTTTCTTTTTCTTTCTTTCCCCTTGTTTATAGTACTGCAATTGAACCCAGGGCCTTCACACCTAGCTGAATTCCCAGCCCATGTTATTCTATTTTGTCTTACCTTATCTTTTAATGTTAAAACATCACACTAAGTCACTAAGTTGCCCAGGCTGGGCTAGAATTTGTGATCCGACTTTTTCAGTCATCCAGAATACGGCAATTATATGCATGAATCACCATGGCTGACTAAATAATATCATTTTAACTTTAGATACAGAGTAAATGATAGTTTTTACTTTGTTTTGTTTTAAGAAGTAAAACTATGCCTCAGGAATAGTTGGAAAATGATCAAATTTGTGTTCAAGTTTCTACTGATTGATTATACTCACCAGATAGAGTCCTCACAAAGAGTTGGAGGTATAATGTCAAGCTGAAGAGTACACTCAGTACTGGGAACAAAGTTTTAGAAGCCATCGATCCTAAATAGCAGCTGAAGGTATGAAAGCTGGGCTCTCCCAGGAAGACTGTGTAGAGCACAAATTTAAGAATTGTGAATTCAAGTTGATACAATCTTTGAAGACTGAAAAGACAGGCAAAGGAAGGGGGAAATCTAATTGTGATTACTTAGTTGGAATAATCTAAAAGGTTTGAAGATTTCAGAAGCTTGAAAATGTGCCAAGAGGAAAGATATTTCTGGAGACATTGTCCCATGGAACAAGACAGTGGAGATCAAGTTATTTGGAAGAAAAATATCTAGAAAGATATTGTAGGAGACACAAAGGCTCATTACACTGTAAATGTGTGGTTTCATTTGAAATCAACTTAAGTGGTTCTATATGTTCCACGTAGAGTCACACTACACATTATCGCAGGAAAACACTGTACTAAGCCTGATGTACCAAGCACTCAGGCAAATATTTTAGAAGCAGTCTAAACACCTTCATATTCAGCCTCCTTCTCAAATAGGACAAGTAACAAATTACTAGAGTCCACCTAAATTATATGCAGTGCTTTGTTTTTTGAAAGAAATGATTCCTAGCCACTAGTTTTTAAGATGTTTCTGCTGTTTCTTAGCAATAGTGTTGGAATATTAAGCATTTCTGCAATGCAAATGAAAAATAACAAAGTGTTGCTCATAACATTAGCAACTTTCATAAGTTCCTATTTTTGTGAAGGACTCAATTATTAGCACATGACTTTTTCATGAAAATATATTTCCCATTGTGACAGAATAGACATTTAAGACTCAAAAATAATAGTAGTAAGTACTCCTGATATTTGTGCATAAAGGAACTTAGAAATTGCCTCCTGAAAAACAGTAGTCAAACTATGAGTGCCACAATGTAAGAAAAACCTAACGTTTCTCTGCATTTAATTGTAAATGGCTGAATGTATTATCTCTTCATATGTATATTCACGGCTGTATAATTATTGGAAATGTGTTTGAAATAATTCTATGTAGCATCATTCTAAAATCCAAATTGCTTAAATTACATCTCATATTGAAGCTATTTGGTTCCATGCGCAAATGGGATCAGAATATAGAAATTCAACTTCCCGGGGTATATATTGAAGGTATCTATCTGAATATAATGCATTTTTCTTTCATGGCCATGATTTATCCTTATTAATGAACAATGTGATTATTCAAAACCATGGTTATTTTTAATGCACACTCATAAAACACTCTCAGCTTCTCTGTTGCCTCTCCCCAGAGGGTGCGCTACAGAGACACCTCTGCTGGTTTGTTTGTGATTTGGCTGAAGCTCTGAGGTTTTAACTTTGATCTCTCCCCTCACACACTGAGATTTTTCCCCTGACCTCACCAGACCAGACGGAATTTCTACCTTGATCTCCCCGGTCATCTTAAACATCCCCTTGACACCAGCATCAGTCAGTGATAAAAGTTCCGCTCTTAACCTTGGTATGTTTACTTTCACTCTTCAGTTTCTATGTTATCCTTTGCTCATGGAGTCTCAAAAGTGACTCCTTTAAACTTCCCAACTGAGGAATCGTTGCTCAGCCACTTAGTTCAGAGGTCTCCTGCTTTGACTAAAGTGTTAAGGTTCCATTTTTGTTTTTTTCAAGGCTTTAAACTCCTTTTTACTCAGGAAACTAGGCTTTCTTTTTGATTTTTCAAAGAGTTTGTAACGTCAGTTGACCACAGGGTGAACGCCAAAGTGGCTTCAAATTTTTGCAGATGTTTCACTCAGCTATTCTGCCTGTCCTTCAAGATATTCTAGACCTCAGTATGATTGATTTTTAACCATTTAACCCGCTGCTGTCAAATCTGTTATTAAAAATCAGTCTGTCACCAGTCATTTCTTTCTCCATATATCATTAATATAATGTGCCACCTCAATGAAAGATATTGTTAATTGAGTTCTAGCTTTCACAAGAGGAAAGGAAGTGGTAGTTTGTGTGACATAAAATGTAACATGTTAATAAGCTACTGGGACTATTTGCAGAGGAGGTTTTCACAAAATCTATCAGCCACTAAATAATTTTCATGTTGTTATCTACCATAAAGAAACAGGGCCTATACAGTAAAAAGATAAATCTACACCTGTATCAGTCTTTCAGATAACATGATAAGCACATAGAGAGAACATATAACTAAGCCTGTTAGTTATAGCTTTCATAGATAATATTACAGCTTTCATAGATAATATCTGGCAATTAGACCCTCCTTTGCGGGGAAGGGTACATCCTCTTGTACCAAAAAAAATATGAGTTACATGTTAGCATTTTCATTGAAATTTAAGGAAATTGTAATCAGAGGATTAGTTTTCTAAAAGACCCCAACTGGAAGTGACAAGATCTTCAGTTCTATTCTAGATCTTCTGTACCTTACTTTCTCATTAACCATAGCTGGCCCAGTTACAATTCCACCATTTCTGGTCCAAGTTACTTCTTCTTGGACAAAGCTTTATTTTCACAAAATGAGCATCAGCAGAAGTGGGTTTAGTACTACAGATAAAATCTTTTAATATCTATTACAGATCAAATTTATACTTATTTTAAATGTAACTCAAAAATATATTGAGATAGATTTTATGCTAACTAAAATAGAGGCCTGTATCCAAAAAGTAGTATCAAAACGCAATTACATAAATGTCAATATTAATATTCTTAAATTGTTCCTCCAGCACTACAGTTAGAATTATTAATACTAGCAATTTTGTAACATTTTTCTGTCTTCTGAACATATTTGTAGGCCTATTTTTTGATTAGTAACAGAATTTTCATTTAGATCTCTGCATGTTCCTACAGTTGGTGAAGATTTCTCTGGCATGAACAGCTCATTACAAAATCACCCATCACTATGGTTCCAAATAGAAATTACCAATTTCTGAATTTAAAATATCTTTAAAAGTAACCATGACCTCTAATGGATTAAATGTAGATTTCTACCACTAATTACATTCAATCATTCATTTTTTTCTGAAAATATTTGTTTTATCAAAATCAACCCCTGGAAATTCCTTCTTGCATATTTCAGTTGTTTCTTTCAAGGATCCATTACATAAATTAACCAGAAATGCTGCAATGTGAGATTTTAGGTGTACTCTTTTCAGAGTGATAAAGAGGAAATATTATGAATCAGAAATCCACTGGCAAAGTTATACATCTGAAATTGGCTTCAATTTATTTTTCAGCAACTGATTTTTCACATTTGGGGGATAATGTTAGCATAGATGGTGTAAAAGAGGTTAGTTAGATCCCATTTGGGGTTGACTATACCCCTTGTTCTGCTAGACTCACAGTGAGTTGTCCAAACCTACCTAGATCCTTAACACCAAGCTGTGGCCTAATTATCACTTACAAGAAATAATTTTAACATACGTGACAGTTTTTACTGCCTACTATACCGCAACAATTTGTTTTCATTGTTATTTACAATTATTATTAAATTGAATATCATTATGGTAAATGTATACATATATATTACAAAACAATCTACAGTGTCTATTGTTGCCTAGAACTAATATTGAGACTCCATGAATATCTTCCTTGTGCAGTCACCTTAGACCAGCTGTTAAACAGTTGCTTTCCACACAGTTAACTCTACACATGCTGCTAGGTAAATCCCATTGCTACATCTATTCAGATGTTGAATATCAACTGAGTCTCTCTTTTCTTTTTGTCCCTTTCTTAGATAGAAGTATATATTTATTAGCACAAATACACAAAAGTAAATCTTACTGCATTATCACATGTTAAGAGCTGAGTTAGGTGACAAGATTTGTAAACCTGAAACAGTGCCACTTAATGACTTTTACTCCGATTTATATTTTTAAAAAGATAGCTTTTTAGGGTATTACATGGTTTAGAAAAATTCAGAGCCTTTCATTTCAAGTAAGACAGTTCAGAGGAGGCTGCAACCAGAGAATGAGAAAATGTTAGATGATCACAGGGGCCAGTTAATTCCACAGACAATATTGTTTAGGAGTATAGAAATTACTTGAAGTTTAGAAGAGAACACTTTAAAGAGGAGATGAAATTTTAGATGGTTAGAAGGAAACTTTGAAATAAAAAGAAATTTTTAAAATCTAAGTTGTTATTTTTAATCTAATCTCTGTCAATTCATAGCTTTATGCTTCAGGGAAGAGAGGCTGTCCAAGCTTTAGCCTCTTAATCTTTAAAATCAACCACTGTTTCAGAGATTCATTTGAGGAAACCACGCAAAATCACCAAGCATCACACTCTAAGGATGAATGGTAGACCGTCAATAATCCGAGATGAGGAGAGACTAAATTTTCAAGTAGAAGATTTTCACACAAAGAGAATGAGATAGCAAAATAATAGAAGAAAAAGAAATCATATTATATTCATAAACTATTAAGTAGGTTAGTTTGATTGCATTGAGAGCCAATATAAAGAAAAATAAGGGGTCATGAAATGAACACTGGAAGACATCTGAATCTGAACTTTGGGCAATAGAGAGTGATAAAAGAAACTTTGAAATGAAACTGCATCCTTAATTCTGCAAAAACAAACATTTTTTAAGATTTAAAAAAATTATAGCCCCATTTATTTTATGACTATATTTATTTAATCTCCATCTTCAGTTATACTTTTTAGTTGTCTGATGAAGAGGTAATGCAGAATTGCTTAACTTAGTGCCAATTTATCATGCAGCTAAGCAAATTAAGATCACTATAGTAAAGAAACAGTCTATCATTGCATAGAAATTTGTGTTGAATTTCAAAAGATTTTCATACATAGAGAGAGCTGCATATATATATATATATACGTATATATACATATATATTTGCATTGACGATACAATGATGAGACTGGATGAACAGCCTGCCCAAAAACTTTGAAAATCAGAAAGAAAACTATTTTTAAAGGCATTTTAAAGCTTTTGCCACAGTGAGCACCATACTCACTTGGGAAGTCCAGCAAATACATTAAGTGATCTTTGCAAACCACACAGAGAGGAGCAGTGTTGCCAAGACATACAAGTAGTCAGTACCATTTCTTATCTGCCAAGTGTTTCTTTTCTAACAGTAACTGCTTTGTTGCAGGAGTTTGGTTTGTTTCCGTGTGCACACATTCGCGAAGGAGGAGGAAACCGGGTGACAATCACGGGTGCCCTTAATGCACTCTGCCAGTGGCATTGCTGGTCCTCCTGAGATGATTTTATAGCTAAATATCCCACGTGATTAGTGATGCCCATGTTGATCCTTGGAAGAGGTCAAGTCTTCAGTGCAGTCACATTCTTAGTTACTTCGCAAAATCTCTAATGAAGAAAGTGAGAAAGCTGTTTTAATATTTAATAAGCCCACTGATCGATTGCCTTCTAACATGTTCATCTCTTTGACTTGTAGAAAATGAAATTCATTAGGATTTTTCTGCTACCTTATAGTTCCTGGTTAACATTTCCCCTTTTGGGAACAAAAATGCAGATGTTCTTTCCATGAATCTCTGCCAACCACCCTCTTCTGCACTATTTTCCATATTCATTTGCTCAGAAGAGTGAATATAAATCTCATTTTGCAAGGAAAATATTATCAGTTCTTTGTGATATAAAGTATAATTCATGAAATGGTAATTTTCTGAGTCATAGAAGTAATGAGTAGATTGATTTAATATATGGAAGATAGTACTAAATATAGTATTTCAAGCTATGGAGATCAGAAATATTAAGCATATTTTTTATCTTTTAGTTTCATTTCAAATATTTTATCTGAAAAAGAAAAAAACTAGAGCTCTGAAGAAAAAGGAACTACTAGAAAAACTTCTGTTTGTGCAAAATTTTTATTTTAAAATTTTATTATTTAAAAGACATCTAATAGGAAAAAATGACAAAGGGCAACTCTTATAAAATCAAGTAGTAAAGAGAAGTACAAATTCAAAAATTCTAATGGATAAAACAATTATCAATATAACACTAAGATTTTCTAGTACACATTTGTTTCATATTATATACATGGATTATGTATATATATATATATATATATATATAGCTGGGGAGATAGCTCAACCACACAGCACCTGCCTGGCAAGTACAAGGTTATCAGTTCAATTCCCAGTGCAAAAAAAAAAAAAAATACACATACACACACACACACACACACACATATACATTTAACTCATATTACATTTATGAGTAAGTCCCACGTTGAAATTGTACTTAATGGACAATAAAAATGGTTAAATATATGATAACATAATATGTACCAGGAATTTGTTAAGCATTTAATATGTATTATCTCATTTAAGGATCATAACAAAGAAATTAGATATACACTGCATAGTAATATTACTAATACTTTACCAACGAAAAATTCCAGGGAGAGGTTATGTGAGAAATTTACCCAAAGACCTACACAGTTAAAAAAAAATTCATACCCTAAAAGGAATCTAAACCGGGTCATGGATTTAGCTCAGCAGTGTAAGCGCCTGCCTGGCAAGAGCAAGGTCGTGAGTTTGACCCAGTACCAAAAAAAATACAATAAATAAATAAATAAATAAATAAATAGAATCTAAACCAAAGCATTGTGGGTCCAGAACCTAACAGAGAAATTTACATGTACATCACTACAAGGGCAAGAAAGAATCAGGTAGATTCGACATCTGAAAATCTACCTATCTTCAGAAAAGGTAAAGAAAAGTGTCCAAAGGGAACAGCTAAGAAGCAAGGGAATTGTTCTAGGATCTGTTAAAATGGAAAACCTTCTAGTAGTCAGACCTCATTCTGATTCGTTCAATTGAAGGATGTAATTCAGGAAGCTAAATTCAGAGATTGGTCAGATTATCTCTTTGCTTTCTGTCTAAAACATTGAATTATAAAATGCAATGTTTCGCTTCTCATCCTTTGCCGATAATGGAATTTTCTTGTTTATTAAGTATTCAAGAACCAAAGCTAAAGTATTCAAGAACTAAAGCTTTGCTAAAGAAAAGCTAACACACAGCAAGGACTGGCATACTTTGTAGGGTTCAGTACAAATGAAAATGTTAGACTCATCCATAAATTAGCAAGACTTTCCATTTGGTAGTGTGGAGGTCCACTGCTATAATCTCAGTACACAGGAAGACCAAGTGAGAAGGTTGGCAAGTTCAAATCCTGCCTGGGCAGTAAGATTCTGTCTTAAAATTTAAAAAAAATAAAAAGGATGCAATGCAGTTCAGTGATACAGTACCCTAAGTTTGGTCCTTAGTATGGAAATAAAAGAGCTGCAAAATATTTACCGAAGGTGATTAAACCAAGCTTAGAGCCATGTAACTGCCTAGTTTATGTAGTTATGAAGCCTGAATACCCACAACCAAATTCTGAGCGCTATTTTGAAAACTTTTCAAAGGGAAAAAGTTCTGAGTTCTATCTCATGCTCTTTGGTCAGACATTATGAATATTGGTTACATACAGTCTTAGGTTGATTTCCTCATCTGAAGAAGATTTAAGCGACATTCAATTACAACTTCCTAGCTTTCTTCAGGATAATGAAAGAAAATCATTCTATGCTTTCTGAGAGAAGTAAAACATCTCTATAATTTCTGTACAATATTTAAAAAGAGTAACGTGGGGAAAGTATGTTGATGTTATTATTTTCTCCATTTCTACCATTGTCTTATTCTGAGAAAGAGATACATGGAACATTAGGTAGCTTCCTAAGAGCAATTTAAAAACTGCCTATGATTTATTCCATCTTCTGTATAAGATTATTGTATTATGATTTCAGAGAATTTTCTAAATCTGTAGTTTATTTTCTATATGGGGACAAGTAGTTAGAGAATAAAAATGAAGTTAATAATATCAAGTTTATTTTCCTTATACGTCATCTAAAGTTTCATCTATCTCAAATGCTACTGTCTCATCAGCAGGATTAAAATAGCTAGGTGATCCTGATAGGGGAAACTAGTGAACAGAGGAGAAAGCAAGGTTTTCTACCACCCCACACTGTAGAATAATGATCAATATGTAGAGGCGTCTTGATTTTTGTTGATAATATAAAATTTGTCAAAATAAACTCATGAGAAGATGGTCAAAATACACAAATGAGACTGACTAGGAAGAAGTGGATTCCTTCAGACCGCTGTTTCCCTCATTGGCTGAGCCTTTGGCTAGCAACTGCTTAGCACTGTCACCCATTGCACCCGTCAGCTTTCCCCCATGGCCATGCGTACTGTGCATACACACCTCAAAGAAGCATCATCCTCACCTAGAACTGTGCTCTCTGGGAATACTGTGTAAAACAATAGTCATATCTAATAACCTCTTCATGAGCCTCTGAAGCACTCATCAAATTTGCGAACATGTGACTGAAGCAAGAAGAAAAGGAGAGAATGTTGGGTAAAGGACACGACTTCACTCATACATATATGAAGTACCAAGACACATAATGGTGAAAAATACTATCTTTCATCTTGGCTGTTATTTGGAGGTGAAATATCAAACCACTGGAGTCATGTTTAAATTATGATATCAAAATAATAAGATATGGATGGAAACAGGTACCTTGTTGTTTCTGTTCCTCCTTGAATTGTGTTCCTGAGTTTAATTTGTAAGATTTATACATTCCTCCTCTCTTAACCTTCCCATTCCTCATGAATAATATTTTGGTAAAATCCTGTGTTTTCTGATTATATAGAGGTTTAACTTCGTCATGTCCTTTGTTGAATGTTGAATATTTAAATACAGCTTTCATTTCAACTGCAAGCTTTTTCTCATAGCTAGAGTTTTTGATTTTGAAAAGAATAAATCTCTTCCCAAATGGCTCATATTTATCTTTAGAAGCAATTTATAAGGAAAATAAATCTGTCATATTCAGGTCACCCAGACATAAGTGGTAAAAGCATTCTAATATCTGATGAATTCTGTGAAACAAGAAACAATGCTGCTTCTGCTATTGTCGTATAATGGTCTTAGATAAAGATGTCAATTTTGACATTAGCTGATCTCTATATCTGCGGAAAAGAAAAACCTGAGCTGAGGCAGATTCACATACATATTGTTTTATAATGACTTTAACACAATTTTGGCTGACATTTTATAATTTTTCCAGTGATTAAACTTGTCTGCTTAAATTAGGTATATCTGCTTTCTTGCACCACTGTCTTATAGGCATTTGAGGGTACTCTAAAGCATTCTCAGGATGTGAGATTTTATTTATTATTTGAGCTTATTCCATTAACATAACCAAATGCAGCCCATAGTAGCACTGACATAAGCCTGGAATAAATGAACATTCAGTTATTTTTCAGGGATCAGTTCATTGCATGTGAATGCTGACTGACAGGACTGGTGTTTGTGTGTATGTTTCACTTTTTTCCAAAGGCTTTATTTATTACTCACGGTATGTGTGCTTTGAAAAATTCATTATAAAAAAACAATATAAGAACTTTTTTTTTCTTGTGAACATAGCCTTGTGTTCTATGAGATATTTTCAAAGCTATAAATAAATTATATCCATTTAATTTGGTCAATTAGTTTGATAATAGTGGGGCCACAGTTAGTTCTTTTTGACTTAAATATTAATCTTAAGTGAGTCAGATGGCATTTTTACACCATAAGTGGCCATTTGGATGGCATATCATTTTGCTATTATCCTATAAGTTTAAAGGGAATTTTTCACTACCTAAGGTAAAAATTACAAGTAATTTCAGGACTTTTTCCTACTAAAGGATAATGGGAATCCTTTGAGATACTTCTGGCAAGGGGCAAATTCTCCCAGGGAGGGTCAGAGTTCACTCTCTGGACTCATCCATCATATTCCATCTGGCAGGAGCTGAATAGCTGGAAAGAGTGCATAGGAACAAGGGTGCCCTCACTGCCCTCCTAAATCACTCTCACACACAGAGGTCACTAAATATACACTCCCATTCACAAACACCGCACATATACAACAGGCATTCTTGAAAGGGTGTTGTCATTAGGAAAAGCAAGTTTTGAGGTTACTTAGATTCCATGGGAGTTTATATATTGGAAATTTTTGCTCTGTTTATTTTAAATATTAAACTGCAAAACATTATTTTATAGCATGATTACAGTAACATGTATTTTTATATGCAAAAAGTTTTAGAGCTATGAGGGGTCCAAAAGTGTTTAAGACGAAACGTATCTGCTCATTGATAAAGTTTTGAGAAATTTACAGTCTCATGGTACAACTTAACTAAACCAGGAATTTAATGGTAATTTAAAGTGCTTCCAATCTCTGAGCTCACATTTCTCATATCTTCTTCTGGTGATAAGGAATATTTTAAAAAGGTAACTTTGCCTCTGAAATATCTTTATACCATCTCTTAGACTGTTTCAATTAGTAAAACATATCGTAAACTTTCTCTCCAGTTTTTCGTTCTTTCATTAAAATGCGGATTCCATTATGACAGAGACCAGCCTGTCTCTTTTTATGTCAAATGAGTGTCACATTCAACTTCTGTTAATTACTTTCTAAGTTAATTCATTAAATACTACCTGAGCTTGAGGGAAGCCTCCATATAAATGAAAATATTTGCTTATCTGCAAAACAATATTCCTCTCTCAAAAGTACTGAATACACTTTCCAGGCTAGAATATGCCACATTTTATCTTCATATGAAAGAGTTTTAAACTGTGTAACATATAATGGCTAACAAAAGCAACTGGGGGAGAGAATGGCTTTTTGAGGTTTATGAAATTAAACCTATTTGTGGTCCATATTTCTTCATTATGAGAGAAAGACAAGATAAGCTTTCTATGGATAGGAACGGACTTACATTCATTGCATAGCCATGGCATCTGGGCATTGCAGGATTTCAACATATTTTCCTAAAATTAATTTTACCCATGAAAAATGCTTTATGTCTCACCAACATTTAGTTTCAGCAAATCATCATTAAAAGTTGAGTATGGATGGTACCTTTAAATATGAATCCTTACCAATATTATCAAGAAATTTCAAGTAAAGTACCATCACCACAGCTTCACAAACTCTAAATCTGAGTATAAAGAAACTTTTATTATATAGGCTTTTCTTGAACTTCTTTTTTTGAACAGTTACCAATCTAAAGAAAGTTCCATTACATAAGTGCTGCAATAACATATTAAAATTTCAAAATGCTCTCAGTGCTTCTAGAGAGATAAACATAACATGATAGTGGCTGAATATTAAATACAATTTTCTGACGTAACAAGACCCTAACCTTTATCAAAAACATTTAGTTGTGTAAGATATGAGAAAAATAAAAAATTAATAGAGGGAATTGACTTTTGACACTCGTTAATGTACACTTTTATATTGACTTGAACACAATTGGCTTAAAATTGTATATTAACATTCTTATTTAATATTCATGCTTAAGTGTCCACAATTTCAAATATTCTTTAAAATTCCCTCACTTAAAATCTGGGGAATAATAAAAGGAATAAGTTAAGAAAAAATAAGTTCCATGGTTTTCTCCTCACTAATAAATTTCTAGAATAATTTCAAGCCTCAGCCCGTTCTAGGCAAAAATCAACATTTGCAAATATTCGTATTCAAATTTCTTCCCTCTTGGACAGCTCCAAAGTGAATAGAAACTTGTGCAACTATGTATGCGCATCCAAGCACCCAGCATCCTACCTTTGCAGACAAGCAGCTGATAACACATCTTGGTTTCAGAGGAGCTGAGGGGGTGGGACAGCTCTCATTCAGCTGCAAGGTTATAGCACCCCCTAGCCCTGCCTAGCGGAGTAGCAGTCAATTCTAAGGAAGTGTGTTCTTTGGAGGAGCTTTACAAATCCTGCAAAAACACTTGCAGTTTTCTTATTCCCCATTGGACTAGGTATTTTATTTTATTTGGTAGCAACTGTTGTATTTACTATAATTTAGAATTTTTGGCCCATAATCTGATGTGGCTGTGAATAGTACCAATTATTGTTGAACTACAGAAAACTGATTTATCCTAAAAATCACATTGAGTATAAACATATCAAATAGATTTCAGCAGTCCTCTCAACTTTTCTCCTCGATTCATCAAAAAGCCAAAAACTTGAAGCACAAGCAGAAATAAAGGACACGGCCATGATGGTGATTAGTAAGTCTGATGCAGCTAGACAACTGCTCTCTGGGGAAGAAGGTACCTCACTGAAAAATATTACTGAATATGATACATATAGCCACCGTCAAGATAAAATATTCACCATTATTGTTTTATTCATATCTCGTACTTTGAGGAAGAGTTGAAAGTTGGTGGATTCAGACGTATTTATAATAAATTTGAACTGTTTTGCTTGGCTTATTGTCAAATCTTCAAGTCTCCCTTATTAAGCTACAATGTCTGTTTTCAGCACATTGTAACAGTGTTGCTTTCATAGCACCTGTCAGTAGGACTTCAGCAAAGCAAACCTTAACGACTGTGGGGGAATGTAAATGGAATACCAATTTGCCAATGCAGCACCCAAGTCTATGTGTCTATGGGGCTTACAGGATTCTGATTAGTCTGATGTTTTCTGCAGACTTCAGGAAACAAACTACTGTAAAACTTGGAAGAAAGATAGAGGCAAGTTTTCTCACCTTGCCGGCCCATTTTATGATTTATTGCTTTCTTCATTCCACGAATGCTTGAGAGTCATCATTCTTCATTTTGAGATACCATAAAGCTAGATACTATAAATCACTTGGTCAATGTACATTAAATCTAATTTAGTCTGACCGCCGCCAGTATTCAAAGACCAGCAAATTGATTGTGTTACTAAAAGGCGATAGCATTGATACTGCCATTTAATGAACTCCACGCCCGTACACTGCTCCTAATGTGTACTCTTTCAGATCACTTAGGCAACTCCACTCTAATTGAATCTATCATTTGAAACCTTGATTTGTTGCTAATGGCCCCAAAGTAGCAAGAGTCTTTCCAGAGTTGTCCTGTCTACAAAATGCCATATATTGATGTTTTTCTGCAACAAACACATGTCTTCCTTGTCTTTTTGTAAGGGTCAGTTGTCAGTTATTGAGGTGCAATTATAAGAAAACTTGCATTTAGGAAAAGATATTATTGACCTCCTCAAACTGACTGGCAACTTCGAAATTTGCAAGTGAAGCTCAGGCTTAATGGGATCTATGCAAATTTCTGCGCACAGGCCTGGAACTGTCATATGGCTGTTGTTATTTTAAGATACGCACGATCTCCTCTTTCTGTTCTACCCCTTTTATCTTCACTAGATGGAAGCAGCATGTTTGCAAGACTAGTCTGGCTTGAGAGAAATGACAATAGCATTTGCTAGGTTTCACCACGAAGAACCATTACTGGCGCCAGTTTGTTTCCTAAGGCAGCGCTAGGAGGAAAAAAAAAAATGAAACTGATGTAAGGTGACATTTAAACAGGAAAAAAGGAGAGAAAAGATACGATTTCTGTAGGTTTACAAAATCAAGGCAGCATTGTAGAAATTAGAAACAAGCAGAGAATAGTAACTGATTATGCTTTAAATTTTTTTAGCGAAAGGGGAACCTAATTTAGCGTTGCATTGTAGTTCAAAAATAGTTCCGCATAATTCATAAGGTGCTGTATTGGAGAAGCACTGAAGTCCCTCATTATGATAATGCCTGTTGATAACTTTTATTGAACATAAGCATTCCCATGATTAAATCTCTTAATAGGCAGCTCTCCTCAGTAGTAGCTGCCATAATTTCGAAGCTATGCTATGCGGATTTCTGTACAGAAACAAAATGATGATGTCTCACAATGCTTGCCAAAAAATCAATTGGAGAGTAAACGTATGGGAAAATAATCTAATTTACAATACAAATTTCAAACTGCGAAATTACTATCTATAAAAAGTTTTGAGGAAGAAAAATAAGAGATTTGTCATGATCCATTATATGGAGATAACCTAGGTGAAATAGAAAATCAAACATATTTTTTGAAATGACCCAGTTTTCCAAACCTCTTTTCTTTTACTTGCATAGTTGCTGTTTACGTACCCTTTTACAAGGAAAAAGAGCTAATTATGCCTTTTACCTGTATCATCTCCACTCATTTGTTACACGCAATTGGCAAATTCTAGGTAGTGGAAACTTAACTACGACAGGGAATATATCAAACCTGTGAGGGGTTTCCTTAAAAATATATCAAGCTGACATCCTGATTCTTCCCTGTAAAATATACCTTTGCACAGAATTGTGAAGGGCCTGAAATTTTTCCCTGCTTACAAGTCAACAAGTGATTTTGTCACAATTTCATAGGTGCTGGCAGAAAAACTCAAGATTTTTGGGTCAGAGACATTGGATTTTATTACTTATGACACAGAAATCATGCGAGCTTCCAGCTCATGTCAGTCCCTTGGTACTCCTCCCATGGGGGACCATGAAGTGGTCCCAGTAAACACTTTGCACCTAGTGAGTTTTCAACAGAACCCAGGAAACCTGAGCCCAGGAAACCCCAAGATTCCTTAACGGGCCATAATCAGACTTGCCTAATCTATGCCTGGAGGAAAAAGTTATTTTATTATACGAGGTAAGATGTAAACTCTTCATTTGCTCTGAGAGATGCACGCTTTCTACCCTTATATACATATTACAATCATTCACAAGAAGAAAACCTCTGACAAAGAAAACCCATTTCTTTCCTCCTGAGGAAATACAGTAACCCATAGAGAATTATTCCCTCCCACTCTACTAGTTCTGAAGTCTCATAGAGTGCATTTTCTGTCTATATCATGTTATCCCACATTTATTTATAATTTTATTAGTATATTCAGCCTCTCAGGTCATATATTAGTAACTGGAAGAAAAAACAATTCCACTTTCATTCCAATTACTATCTTAATTATTAACTGAGGGTTATAACCTGTTTTATATTCAGTACCTATTTAGGCACAATAATTGATAATAATTTCATTGATAATATAAAGTATACTAATACTGAAAGATGTAAACACTTTTTCAGATATTTTATCATCATAATGTCTATATGTGGTTTTTAACAAACCTATGAGATGCTAAATGGTCAACAAGGTGAGCCAGAATCTCACTCTTAAATTTGTGTTTTGTTTTATATGTTTGATATAGAAATTTGATATAGAAATATATCTTCCTCTAAAAATTGGCCTGATTAAACACCTGAATGTTATAGAATGTTGTATAAAAATTCCCCAAGAGGGAGAAAAAGTAGAAGTGTAAAACGGAAAGGAAAACAGGTTTAAAACGTATTCCAACACAAAGGAATTCATGCTCACTTCTAGGTAGAAAATTTGTATTGCATATGGAAAGAGATTTAATACTCAAAATGTTTTACTGGTAAACTGCCTAAAGTACATTGTGTTGATAAGTATATACAGCTTGGGAGTTTTATTTTATTTACTCTACTGCTACTAGAGACTCCTATAATGTATTTTTAAAATTCCTTTAAAATTAACATCTTTTTAAAAAATTAAGGATAAATGAACAATTACTTATAGAAAATGAATGGCATGGTTTCTCTTTAAAATAATAAATCATCTGTATCAAATAAGTGGTATTTGTGAAGTGAAATATAATAAGGAATGAATTTCATAGCTTCAAATGTATCTTCATGTTTAAGGTAAGCTACGAAATGAACAACGTATCTTGCAAATAACTGAAGTGTTATTTTACAGACTAAAATAAATCAAAAAGTCTGCCATATCTAAACTAAGAAAAGGCCAGTTATTTCAGAGAAAATAAACCATTTGAGATGTAAATATCTAATAAATAAAGTGCAGCAGCAAAGGAAATTTAAAAGGCGTTGAGGAAGAAATGAGCAGTTTCTAGTTGTTAAGGTAATTAACCTTTTTTTCAGGATCATTAAGAAATGTTTTTCCTGCACACTACCAATTTTCTTGCAGGTTGTAGAGGTCACTATATAGCAGAATAGGAGGGAGGAAAAATGAAAGCCAGTATTCTTCCACTCACTTCGAAAGTATACAAAAAACATGAGTGATCACTACTCATTTCTTTCTTTTTGGCATGTGTCTCCCCCGCTGGAATTCTCACTCAGGCCAGTGAGATGTAACTGTAAAATCAGTGTCAATGTAAAATAGCTGGACAGTATTTTGAATAAGTCTCACAATGTTTAATCTAAATATTTAAGCAGTGTTCTGTTTTGCCTTCCAGACGTTTAGTGTGACCCAGATGTACTACAGAGGAATTTTTTGTCCCCACGGGGCTGATTTCTAAAGGACAACTATATGAAGGGCAAAAGCTCTAGTCCTGCAGTACTGTCATGAAATAGAAATCCTAAAAGGCTAAAACGATGGGATAAATAGCTCCAATAGCTGTTCAAGTCCAGAATGGTCATGTTGACCTCCTTAATTTCCTGCCTGCTCCAGCTTTTCATGTGTGGAAGTTCCGTTTTCATGGGCTGTTAAGATCTTACACTCCCTCTGACCTCTGTGCGAACACAGGAAGCGACCATCACACCGATCTAGAAAGCGTCATGGGTGCCAGTTTCTAGTAGGCTAATCCAGCCCATCTAGTTGCTACACTTTCATCCATTAGAGAAGACACGTGTGATGTGATGGGTTGTTAAGGAATTCAGAGACTCTGAAAATCAAACCAACAGGCCATAAAGCTGGGGAGATCAGACTGTAACTTTAGTTTTGACTTACGAATGAAAGAAAGGTGATGTAGAGGAAAGCAGAGACTGATGTTAGATAAGCCTGACTTTGGGTAATCCTACACGAAAACCTATTCAGTACCTTATTTTGTGGAAGTTCCATTTGAAAGATATGTATGCATAATTAGCCAGAAAAATCTGAACAACGAACCCCTGTATGACCTCAGCAAAAACTGGCACATAGTTACATTCTAGTGAGAGTGGATCAGGACATCAGCCCTGAATGAATGTCACTTCTTTGTAAGATTTATTTGCATTTTGCTATGTGCTTTTTAAAATTCTTGTATTTTGTTACATTTACCTACTAATAAGTGAATATTTTTATTTCTATTTCAATTTTTTGGGAGCGAAATCGAGTCTTTCCAGTGATTTTTCCTATCTGGTCTGAGACTTCTGGTCAAGTCCATGAGTATCCCCTTAATTTTCAAAGCGTATCCTGGTAGAGGACGCCCTCTAGTGGTTGACGTATGACAAGTATCTGCTCCTCACCCAGCGACTAATGGTGGGCTAGTACTGTAAGTGTTGCTGTCTTTAATTCACAATCTGTCTTTGGGACTATGATGGGGATCTGACATAGCTCAACTGAACATGTGGGGCACTCAGTAGCTGGCAGTGGTTTTAAAACATTATGCTTAAAGAGGTAATCGTGGATGAGTATGATGGAAGAAGGTGCTAAACGAATTTGTTTCAAGTCATTATCTTTCTTTCAGAAGAATTTTCTGATCTTTCCCTGAAGCAATCATAAGATCCTCCTCATTCAACAGGTGCTATTTGGATACCTGGAAGGAAGAAGTCAAAGTCACAGAGACCAGGGAGAATCTGGACAACCAAAGATTGCTGTTTGCATCAGTTTATTAGCATCAGATGACTCACCAGTTTTCCAGCTATACTTCCCCACAGCTGTCTACTTTTCTTCATCCATAAGTGCAAAAATTCACAGATTTCCTGGGGGTTTTTGTGGAGAGGTTTCATTTCTGAAACCTTTCTATCACTGTCTTCAATAAACTTGTATGTTTGTTATTTGTCAATTTGTGTTTGCTATAAGAATCTCAGCCATGTAGGTAAGAGGAAAAAAGATAGTTTTATATTTTTATTGATTTTTATGTTATGTGATCAATAATAGTTGTATACAATAATAATTATATAAGTTATAGAATACAATGTATATTTCAACATAACTATATCATATAGAATGATCAAATCAGGCTAATTAGTATATCCATTACTTCAAATATTTGTCATTTTTTATGGTACAGATATTTCATTTTCCCTTCATGTTTCTTAGCTTAAAACTTCTACTAGTTCCCTGTTTTCCTCCATGTAAAACCTCAGCTTCTTAGTATATATTATTATGTAGATTTGTGTTTGTTTTCAACATTATGTATGGCTAATTCCTTTCCTATCAACTTCAAATCCTAGGTTGGGCTATCCTTTTTTTTTCCTTGCTGTGTGTTAAACTTACTGAAATGCACACATCATACTAAGTAAAAATGTTCAATTGTGAAAACTCATAAAAGCATTCCTGGCAGTGTAATGCTTAATCTTTATATTGTGCTGAGAACCAATGACATGCATACTGCGCTGTGTATACCATCACTCTAATCTCCACAATATACCCACAAAGGACATTATCATATTAATTTTCTCCCTAAAGAGTCTCTGATAGGTTAGAAAACTTGGCTAATTCATGATAGTTTATAAAAGACAGCCAGAATTTGACGCTCAGATCTATTTGACCCTAAAACTTATTTCTTTCCCACAGACCTTCTTCTGGTCTCCAAATAAGGGAGAATCTACCACTTGTAGTCAAAGAAGTATTTATTCTCATGTTTTGCTAAAGCATGAGATAATCCCAAATTTAGAGCTATACAAATTTGAACATTTTTACTTTACTCCTAATCTTAGTTCTCAGAAACAGGATGTGGGCAGCCTCACACAGCTTGATGTTTGCTGCAGTGTGGACCCTCAATGACCCCAAATGCCTGTGTTGAGAAGCCTTGGTGTCGAGGGTGGCATGACTGGCAACTTACAAGGTGATATCTAGCCCCAAGGGCATTATGGGAGGCTGATCTTTTGCTTCCTGGCCATGAAGTGGGTGTCTCAGCTGTGCCCCGCGCTGTGGCTATCAAATGCTGTATCATCTCAAAAACAAGCGATAAACCAATCCATTGTGGACTAAAGCCTCCGGCATTGTGAGCCAAGATGAACCTTTTCTCTTTGTAAGTTGGTTATCTCTCGGGTAGTGTTACAATGGTGGGAGGCTGACTATCACTCTCTCTAGAGTACTTGTTTTCACTACCATAGTCCAGAGCCCCTTTTAATGAATGATGAAAAAGTTGTTTCTTGTCTTACAGTGATAGCTACCATGTGACAAGTGGGTCAAAAAAGCAGGAAATACATACAAACAAAGTAAGTGAGATAAAAGAATTTTTTATTCGTTTGGAAATGAAAAATAAATCCTAAGATATTCCATTTTAAGATTTTAATCCTGCATATTATTTCCCACTATTGCTGCCTTTAAAAATAGACAAGCTTATCCAGTATAATTTTCAAAATGGTCGAATCACGATGTCTGTTAAAGCTTGTACCAAGACAGGAGTGGGGACTACACTTGTAATCTGGGCTATATGGGGGGCTAAGATTGCAGGATCACAAGTTCAGGCCCAGGGTAATTGAGCAATTTAGTGAGATACTGCCTTGAAACAGAAAATAAAATGTGCTGGAGATACTGCTCAGTGCAAAGGCCCTCGGTTCAGACCTCAGTATTGCAAGACAATAAAATGTTTATTTGGCTTGTTAATTAGCGAGAAGACAAGAAAAGCATTAAAACTGATTTAAATGAATTTGTCTTTTAGAGATTTTAATCTCTACTCTTTGAAATTCATTTGCATTACTATTTAAAATAGCATTTGCATTGTTATCAGTTGTTATAACCTAGTGTTTATTCCTGTACAGTTATAAAATAGCATCCTCAATACAAGACGATCAGAAATACACAATCCTCTAGGATCAGATTATCCCAAGAGAGTCTGAGAGATAATACCAAGCATTCCACTGAGAGGAACTCCAGGTGTCTAATTTATGAGTCACTTTTTTTAAAAAAGTGTGACTACTTCTACATCAATATTTTTCAGCAATTTCTTTCTCTTAAAATTCATCTGTGGAGTCAGCATCTCCCGAGATCCAGCCATGTTGGAACTTAGGGTGCTGAGCAAGAAAGCAACTCACCCCCCTTTCCTGGTAAGTGGCTGTGTGGTGAGCAAGCGCTGGCAAGCCAGGAAGAGAAGAAGTCAGCATCTCCGCTGAGCCTACCTGCGGTAGAAGGATTTCCTTCTACCATCTCTTTAAGGCAAATATTGTTTTCACTGTTTTGCTTTGTTCTGAAGAATTGTTTTGCTCTATTCAATATTCCATTTTGATAGGTTTTATAATTTTCTGTTTTTGGTTTGATTTGGCTATACCTGATTGAAAGGACAACTATGGTGAAGATGACGAGATATACTATGGCACCTATTACTGTTACCCAGTATCCTGCTGTGAAGTTCTATACCAACTTCACCGCATTGTCTTGATTGGCTTTATGCTGTCTTGTTTTGTTGGATTTTACTACCTTCAAAATAAAAAAAATCATCTGTGACTAGAACTTCAATAATCTTTGCATTATCATCCATAATGTATGTTTTATACTCTAAAAATGTGGGTCCAGTTAATATACTAATGGCTATTTCTCAAAGAGAACTTTATCATAGAAAGCACTGCTCCCCGCCAGGCATGGTAACCCATGCCTGGAATCCCAGCAAGCTGTGAGGTCAAGGCCCAAGGATCCTCAATTTAAACCCAGCCTAGGCACAGTAACGACTCACTGAGACCTTGTTTCAAACTTTTTAAAAGCTGGGTACGTAGCTCATTGCAAAGGCCCTTTTTTCAATCCCTGGTACTCACAAACAAGCAAACAAAAAACAACCACAAAAATTTTGCTCTTGTGCCCTGTCCTACTTCAAGTATCTCAGACCCAGCACTAACAAAACAATAGCTGTCCTGCCTGGCAAAGGCAAATCCTAAGCTCGATTTCCGATACCAAAAACGAAAACAAAACAAACAAAAAATACAGTCAGATTGTTTTTTCCAATTTCATTCAATAAATGTTCAATAAGCACCTACTATATACTTATTTTAAAAAGGGGAGAAATCTACCTGCAATGACTTTCACCTCTTCTCTTTTCTTCCTTGATTGCATGCTGGGCTTTGTTATCCTCTCTTAACATCGTTACCATGGAAGCACTTTTGGAGTTATAATTATTTTTTTTTGTCTTATAGGGACTTTCTAGTTTTTAAGTACCAAAGGACAGTGTAAGAATAATAACTACCTCCTGCTGGTTTATACTGCCATGCTGGTAACAGGCCTCTTAACGAGCTTTTGAAGTAATATAAAATGCTTCAAGAAACAGCACAAAGCTGAAAGAAGATTGAGGTTGGAGTCACAGGTCACAGGCACTTAGAAGGACTTATCTGCTCTTCTGCTCTTTAGTCTTGGGACTGTGTTTTTGTGTCCACCCTGACTGTTCCTTCTCTAATGAGGCAACGGCTGTTTTTCCCCCTTAAAACTGGATTCAGAGCAGAGAAAGCCCCTCTTCATGGTTTTCTTGTGTTTCCCAAAGGATTTTAGGAGAGAAAACATGTTTGTACATACTGTAGACACAGGACGCATTCAGGCGCTTTGAGGAAATGAGGCCTCACACTGAGTAAGTTGCATGAAATAAAACAGAGCCCAGAAAGGCTAAGTAACATCCACAATCACAGCAGTGGCAGAGGCATGATTTAATTTCTGGACTCAAGGTTTGCGCAGAAGGTGCAGTGCTAATAGCTGAGTTGTGATGTGCATCAGGGACTTGCAAGAAAAACAATGACCTTTATTTGCAGCAAAGTCAACCAACTTCTGTGTACTTAAACAAGTTACCTATCTTTCTATTACCTCATGAATTTCCTCTAGAAATAGTAACGCTATGTATATAGCAAGATAGGTTTCAGAATTCAGTTAGATACTACCTGAAAGTCTTGCAGTCACTAATAATTTAGGTTTCACTATTATTACTTGTTGTTAATGTTGCCTATGAAAACTCACTGATAATCAATAAGAAGAACTAAACAATAACAAAGGTAATATGCATTAACGATTTACATAAGCCAAAACACAAAGTTTATAGTGTCAGTTTTGTAATTAGACTATATAAGGCTTCTGTTTGTGATATTTTTAAACAGAAGATAGAACTCACTAATCAATTCCATCAGCACCCTCTTCAGTTCTTTCTTAATTTCTGACAATTTGAAAGTGACGCTTATTCTATACTTCAGGAAATGCCCCTTTGTTAGCCCTGGAGCATTTATATAATCACTTCACTGCGTAATTTCCATTTGCAAGAAAGTGACCTTCATTTCAGTGGTCACAGTACTAAAGGGAAAGAAAAAAGGCAAGCAGTAAGGAAGGAAGGAGGAAGAAGGAAGGAAGGAAGAAAGGAAGGAAGGGAGGAACGAACGAAGTAAGGAAAAAAGGAAGAAAGGAAGGAAGGAAAGGAAGAAGGAAAGAAAGAAGGAAAGATGGAAAGGAAGAAGGAAAGATGGAAAGGAAGAAGGAAAGAAGGAAGAAATGAAGGAAGGAAGGAGGAAAGAAGGAAGGAAGGAAGGAAGGAAGGAAAGAAGATAGGATGGAAGGAAGGAAGGGAGGAAGGAAAAGAAGGAGGGAGGGAGGAAGGAAGGGGTGAGGATCGCTAGGGTTTGTATTTCTCACTTTCAAGTAAAGCGTATTTCTAACATTTCTTCTTTGTGTACACTCACAGGAAAAGCCTCATGTTTCCTGCGTGTCCCAGCCTGTGTTGAGAGAAGAAAAGGTGTCATTTGTCTGAGTGGGCTCAGGCTTCAGCGAGTCCGGTATCAAAGTTAAATTTCCCTAGGACCCAATTTGATGACCCACATCCTGTTCCACCAAGCTGACTGGACAAACTTTAAGCTGTAAACTACCGACCTTAGAAGTTTTCCAAGTTTGTTTGCCAAGAACACAGCGCTATTCCCTTCCTAGCTCTAACACCATGTTTCAGCCCAGGGGTGATCATTTTTGACTGGTGTGTATTGATCCTTTTCTCCTGTATCAGGCAATTAGTAACTTCTAGGTGGACTTTTCTAATTGTCAAAAATTCATATACAGACAGAAAATTGACCCAAATATGTCTGTCCAAGGACAGAAATTTTGCTCCTATTGTGATTTATAAATCGTTTTTTTCTGAAAAAAATACCATGTCTGGTAAAAGGTTTAATTAATTTTCGTATATTTTAATTTGAATCAGACAAGTTCTGACAATTCCACTATACGCATTCACTGGAACCTTAATTTCAGGAGGAGCCTGGTTACCTAGTCTTAAGGGCTTTGTTTAATAATTCCTAACTAGAGTTCTTTTTTTTTTTTACTTTTTACTTTTTTGTAGTACAACAATGATTATCTAGCCATGCACCTTTATTATAGTATATCCCAAAGAAAAGTGAATCTAATCATTCTGCCAAATTTCTGTAAGTATTTTCCTCCGCAGCAAGACTATAATAACATTTTGACATATACACAACACTAAATTATCTGGGAAAAAATTCACAGCACCTTTGTAAAAATTACTTTTTGTTTAATATTTCATCCCTTCCCCCATTCCCTCGTTTATAAATTCTTTCTGGTCTAGGATATACAAATTATTTATTAATTAATTAATTTATTTATTTTTTATCAGTACCAGGGATTGAACTCACAACTGCACGTTTGCAAGGCAGGCACTTACGCCACTGAGCTAAATCTCCAACCCCACAAATCATTTATTTTAAGCTTTATTTTTAGCCTGGTGCCAAGCACAAATTCTAACATGTAAGACCTAAACATCTTTGCTGCCTGAATGAAGATCAAGGAAAAAAGTACATAAAACAGGCAGAGAAGTTGGACATAGAACAATATTAAGGAAACTTAGGAAGGAAATTCAGTTGACACTTCAGTATACTTCTGAGGGCCATTCTTATACAACAGGCAAGACAGGAATTTCAAGGAGCAAGTTACCCAAATTCTGAAGTATTTGCCAGGAACCACATAGAAAACGTGTTACTCTATCACAAACTTGAGAACATACTGAAGATGGCTGGGAAAGCAGTGCATGTCATATAAATAATGCTTCCAGTTTAGAATAGGGAGAACATACTACGTTTCAAGAATTGTTCGTGGCACAGACAGGAAAACTACTGCACAGTATATGCATTCTGAAGACAGCCCTGACCCGAGAACTTGATTTTAATGTAAACTTAACCATCTGTGCCATCATAAGAACTTGACTCCTCACAGCATCCTGGGCTTTAAGGAATTCAGAGCCAGCCTGAGTGGAAGAGTAAGATGTGCTCCATCAGATTTTCTAGATTAGAGCCACTTGTCAGGTGTGTGACAGCATCAGTTGGCTCACGAGTTGTTTACTAGTGACCAGTATTAAATTGGGTAGTTGTACGCAGAAAGTGGAAGAGAATCCTTGGAGATAGTATCCAAACACGTCTTCATGCAGTCTGTCTGTCCCAAGATGTAATGCAGCAAAAGACATTGGCCAGGCCGACAAATAGAAGGAATAGGCTTTTTTTTTCTTTTCAATAAAATTCACTGCACTACAATGTGGTTTTTATTAAGCATAGGTCATTTAGACAGAAAGCAGAGGAGCCAGGCAACATTCAAATTTCATTTATGCTCAGTGAGAAACTGCAGACAGTTATACAATATTTTTTTAATATATTTTAGCACCAGACAGAAAAAACAAGGCTCCTTTTGAAATAACAGTAGATGATCACATACGTAGGACTTATTTTATGCCTGGCACTGTATGTTTATAATTTATTCATCAATTTACTTAGCTCTTGAAACCAGTCTGTGATGTGGGTTCTGTCACTGTGGCTATTTCCTAGAGGAGGTACCTGGGAGACGGGGAGGTTAAATAATGTTCCCGAAGTCCCCCAGTTGGCAGGATAAGCACCCCAGCTCTTAGACCCTAAAATACATGCTCTTAGCATACCCTTGCCCTCCTGTTTTACTTAATGATCTTCTTCCATGGAATCCTGTTTTACTACCTCTTACAACTTTATAATGTTCCTCTGAGTTTTATAAAAGGAGATTTTCTCAGAAAGCATAGTAAACTAGTTAAAATCTGGGAATCTAACCTGTGATTTAGGTTAAGCAGAGTCACTATTTTCCTTTTAATTATGGTGATAATAATAATAATAATAGCTCCTACTCATCTGGGTTTTTATAACAGAAGTAAAATGTAAAATGTCTAGGATTTTCCTTCATACATGGCATATCTATACTGATTTCTAAAGATTTCTGTTTCCATATAGATATAATTATAGGTGTAGATACAGGGACAGAAAAAACTGGTAGAGACAGGTATCCATTATTACTGGCGGGGCTATAATTATTTTAGAAATGAAAGAAATCCGAGTCAAACTCAAGCCTGAGTCACACAATTCTTTGAAAAGAACTTAAGCCTAGGTTCCTACAGAATTTTCAGAAAGCCCCCCAAACATAGTATTTAGATAAAAGAATTATCAGCAATAAATAACATAAATACATGAATCTTCCATTTTATAGCATCAGTGTTAAAACCTCATAGTTCCTTTCTTAATTCATAAACTCGTGCATGTTACTGGTGCTTTGGCACATGGCCAAATGTACTCTGCTCTATCTCATTAGCCCTCGGCTCCTCCCCTTTTTCTGCTTTCATGATGTAAATGATTTTTATTTTATGTCTTCCCTCCTTTTCTCCTGCCCTCTCTGAGTCTCTTCTTCTCTGTATCTAGAAGTCTACCTCTGGTTTCATCCCAACTCTCCGTTTTATTTATTTATATCTTTTTCTTAAATTTCTCATGTAAGAAAAAACATGTGATAGTTAACTTTCCATATCTGGCTAATTTCACTTAGCATAATAGTTCCTATTTCCAACCATTGCCTTGCAAATTACATCATTTCATTTTTTATGACTGAGTAGTATTCCACTGTGTATACAACATGCCACATTTTCTTCATGTGCTGATCACTTAGGGTGTTTCCACAGCTAAGCTATTTTGAATTGGCCTGCTTTAAACATGAATATGCATGTATCACTAGAGAATATAGCGCTTAAGTCTTTTGGGAATGTGCCCAAGAGTGTTCCAGTTCGGTCAAGTGGTATACCTATGTTTAGTTTTTGAGTAATCACCATTTTAATTTCTACAGCAGTTTTACTAACGTTACTAGTTTATATTCTTACTAACAACTTATGAGGATTTATTTTACTCTGCATCTTCACTAGTATTCATCCTTTTTCATGTTTTTGATGATAACCACTCTGACATGGATATGATAGAATCACAATGTAGTTTTAATTTGCATTTCTCTGATGTCTAGAGAAGTTGAACATTATTTTCATATACTTTTCGGCCATTTATATTTCTTCTTTTGATGTGTCTTTTCAGGTGATTCACCCACATTTTATTGGGTTTATTTTTATGAGGTTGAACATTTTTAATTTCTTATGTAGTCTAGATATAAATCCTCTATCAGAAAAGGAGCTAGCAAAAATTTCCTTTCATTCACTAGGTTGCTTCCTGACCATGTGACTGTTTTATTTATCATGCAGAACTTTTTAATTTGATGTGGGCTTATCTGATGGTTCTTAATACTATTTTCTGTGCTTTTGGGGTCCTATGTAGAAAGTCTTTGCTGGAGTCTAGGGCTTCCTGTATCTTGTCTTCCAGAAGGTTCGTTTCTGGTTTTCTAAGTCTATCATCCATTTTGATTTTATTTGAGTGCAGAGTGAAAGAGAACAATACCAATATAAAAAGAAAAGAAAAAAATAAGCAGAATAGAGAGATAGAAGCAGTGCTATGGAAGGAAATAAAGAAAGTAGAGGAAAGAAGAGAATATAAATGCGAGGTGAGGGGTGGAGAAAGGGGGTTGTATCCACCTGTTGATCAGCCAAACAAATTTAGTTCTTCCTAAGGAGCAATTGGTATGGAAATATATGGCACACAAGGTTCAGTGTAATGGAGTACAATGTAATACAGCTTTACCCTCGTACACATGTAAAAAGATGAACTCAACCTACGAAACCAATTGGCCATAAAAGGCCAAACAGGCAGCACGTACGAGGAGAGTGAGAAATGAACAAAGGAAGACTTGTCTGTTTTGTTAGTTGGCAGGAGAATTCTCGCACAGTTGTTCACTGCCTCTGTCTTTACCCACATTGTGCAGGAGTCTCTGGTGGGGATTCTCTCTCTTTCTCCACTGGGGTTCCCGCCACTGGCTTCTAGGAGGCACCTCTCCATCTCCAGTTCTCTCCCCATCTGTGGAATTCTGGACTCTTGTGTCTCAGCACACTCAGAACCCTGTGATTTTAGTGGTGACTGGGGTCAAGGATGAGGTTGTCTCAGCCACCGCAGACTGTTTTTCTCTGTTCCCAACGCCCTGGGCTCCTTCCTAGCTGCCATGCAGCTCTGCGTTCTCCTAGGTTCTCCCTAGTACGTGCTTACTGCTGTGCCCGGTGTCAGTGGGAGCAGAAGACGCAGCCAAGATTCTCTGGCCTCTTCTGTGCTGCCTCTAGCCCAGCTCTGTACCTTTGAAGCTATCACTGGCCTGTCCCTTTGGGCAGTCCTACTTGTGGCCTGTTAAGTTCATCTCACTGTATTCCTGGCAGTCTCCACTTTTGGACCCCAAAGCACCCATAAATGCAAAGCCTCTCTCCCACTGTTGTCTTGAACTCCACGCTGGGTAGCGTGGTTCGGGTAAATCCATGGTATCCACACCCCTGGTTCTTCCCACCAAGTTTTTCACAGAAAACCGTGGTCTCCAAACCTGTGTTGAGCACACAGCTCATAAGCAGGGAGTATTTTCCCGTTATTACCTCAGTATCTGCACCCTGTCCTGGCAGGAGGCCTGCAAGGCGTGGCTGGCATGAGGGCAGTGGTTTCTGGGATCATTGCCCAGTTTTTGCCTCATCCTTGAGTTTTGCCCTGAAGGAACTATGTGCTTCTCATGATGCCTCAATGTCCAGACTTGCATGAGGAGCAGCACCCAGGTTGGGGAACAGCTTTGATTCATATTCCAGCTCCCCCTTTTTCGGGATCTCATCAGTTCACTGCCACTCAGAATGTATGCAGCAGCTGGCATTGCTACCCCCCCACCATGTAGGCACTCAGTGACTACCTTGGTGTGCTTCTTGGAACTGTCTGCAAATGCTGTTTCCTCTACCCCACCATGATCACCCTACTCTTCGTCTACCTCACCATCCTCCCAGAAAGTCCACACTGATATTTCAGGTTCAAGCACATAATGTTTTCTGTAATAAATTAGCAGCTGCCACAGAAAATCAAGTACTTCTCCAGACACACTCGTTTGCACTGTGTGTGTGTTTTGCATTTTCTTATTATTCACAGTAATTCTGTGAGTCTATGATGATTTCAGACAATATTTATTACTTAAATTTTTACTTTCAATGTTAAAATATTTACAATGGATCACTTCACGGTGGTCTTAGGTGGACTCACTTTAAGGGGAGTTTTCTCTTATTTCTGGTCCACTATTTACCCAAATAGAATCAAATGCCCTCTCGGTCTCACAAGTACACATTTGTTGAGAGTCCCTCAAGCCTTATTTAATGTCATTGTGTGGACTGGTATGTGTGAAACATGTCATACCAGATCTTAAATATGTTATATTATATTAAAATTAATTTTAAACATTTTAAGAAAACCTAGAGCCATAGAAGAACTGATTCATTACTCTCCAGAAAGAGAGAGAGAGAGAGAGAGAGAGAGAGAGAGAGAGAGAGAGAGAGAGAGAGAGACTAAGTCAGCTGCAACTTCAAGATTTGGATGAATTTTTTGAAAATCATGAACTCCTGCACAGTACAAAAAACTTGAAAGTGTGGATAAGATCTGAAAATTGCCTAAAAAAATTAATAATAACTTGCATTTCAAGGAATGGTGAGGCAGAATCCTAAATGCTGAGTACTGAAATTTCCCATGCTGCTGGGATAAAATCCTTTCTAGTGTCATGCACATAACTTGACATCAAATAAAACTCCTTTTGCATCAGAGTTAAACTATAAATAATCTCTTGCTTGGTCTTCTGCAGAACAGGTTAGAAAGGTTGGCAAGGTCATGAGATGTCTTATGATCTTGATATTTGGCTTTTGTCACAAATTACTGTGCTCAAAGGGTTCACGTAGTCAGTAAAGAAAAAACAACTTCTTTTGAATGACATTATTGGATTCGATCAGGGCACTCTATTTTATATGCTGGGAAACTGATACATATTGGAAAAGGTACAATTTCCATTTATATATTTTTACAAGAGCTGCCAGTTGAAAATATCTATACAACAGGTCAGAATATGTAATTTTAGGCAATGATTTCAGAATTTCCAAAAACACTGCTGAAATTGTTATTTGTTAATAGGTTCTTTATTCCTTTGAGACTTCTCTATAATAATAATTCTTTATTTTTAACCTATAGATACTTATTTGAGAAGAATACATCTGAAATGCCTACTGATCTTTTGCTGTAAAAACATGTTTCTTCTCATTTCTTATCTCTCACTGTAACACAATATAGAATGGGTCATAATTCTAATTTCCTGAAAGTAAGATTTAGATATGGATGGAAATTTAGTAATTATAATAGGCATGTAAGTAACAATGTTAAAAATTTAGGAATTTGAAATCAGAAAATTTAAATTTAAGTCTTGCTTTCATCTTAAGCTAGGGAATCTTCAAAAGAAAAATAAAACAAGTTTTTAGCATCTAAATTTTCTAAGATGCTGTATAGGGCAAATGAAACACTATGTGAGAAAGTATTTGAGAAACCAGGTTATGTTACAGATATTTGTTATTGTTGTTTTCACCATGTTTTGTGGAAATGGACTTGGAAAATGCAGTGTGTAGTTCTTATGTCACCTGCATAATTTAAAAAAAAAAGAACTTTTCCATTTGGCTTTCATATACTGGATGTTTTTCTGTCAATTAAGCACTTTGGGCTTGTATATTTTGAGAGTTTTATGAGATAACAATAAAGAGCAAATCTGTGAAGCCCTGAAGATTTTCCTATTCAAAGTATAGTTAGTTCACAGCTGCGCTAAGCACCCAATCACAGGCCCAAAGAAGCATTTTGCTCCTGGTTTATGTATTTGACTTCATTCCAAACTGACCCTATCTGAGCTGCAGGTGGCTAGTTAGTTGTGTAATTATGGTTCCGCGGTTTCAGTTTAATGCTGTGGACTCAATTTAGTTGGACAAAGAGAATGCAAGATCCCCACATAGATTAATTTTTTAAAGACTTTTGATCCTTTTGTATTTTAATAAATTTCCCAAATGCTATTATTGCTTCTCTTCAAGACTTGATTCCTGAAAGCTTTTGTTCTTTACAGACTTAATATTTGCTGAAGAAAGCTGCAGAAAAATGTTCAATAATGGAAATGCTAAGCCTTCACGTTCATAATCAACATGAGCTTTGAATCTTTATCAAACCTTTATCAACTGTTCATTACAGTCTATCCTTTAAGCTCATGCTGATTTCACTATTGAACTCCTCATATTTCTTTCTTCTGCTTTGACAAACATTTTTGTATGTGTTTTGACTTTTTGAGGGATTGCTTTTTTATTTATATAGATTTTATTGATGTTCAGTGTTAACAATAGTTTTCAATTTAACTACACCACACATATAACTAGCAAAGTTTATCACATAAAATGAAGTACATAATTCATATTCTAGTTAAATAATTACCTGCCTATAGTTAAGTTGACCTTAAAAGGCATTTAGCAAAAGTTGTTTTCCAGAATACTTTGAATGATTTAATCATCATTTATCTTCATCACAGTGCTTTCTTTCAATTTATTATTTTATACCTCAAAAGCTAAATTATTGTCAGCAAAATGGTAAAGGTTCTTTAAATCAAAAGGTGTTTTTGTTTATGTGTTTATTCCTTTATATTACTGTCTCATAATCTTTCACTTGGATCTATACTGCACTGGAAACCACCTTGGGTACTGCACACAGAAGGATAAACCTGCAGAAGATGTATCCCAAGCCTTCAGAAAAGTTAGATGTATTTAGTAAGATAATGTTTCAAATAACATAAACCAAAGTAACTACCTTAAAGAATATAATATGTAAACACTGATATGTCTGTAGCTTCCTCTGCCATAGAAATTAGAAAGAAATTTGCAGTACTGTTATTGAGCGGAACTACAGAGAGCTCATACAATCATCAGACCAAGAGAGTGTTTTGAAACTTTAAAAATGAAATAAAGAAGCAAAGGTCATTTGAGGCAAATATATTGTTGCCCTTTGAATAGCATGGGTCCTGGCTTTTCCCTGTTAAAAATGAGCTTGCATAGTCCCCTGTTTTGCTCTGTGTAAATGTTGAAAATCATATTTGCAGATCTGGTGTCTCAAAGGGGCTCAAGCCCAGGGCCAAGCCATGGCTTTATATTCAGACCACTTCAGCTTCATAGCTGTGGAGTCCAAAGAATTATTTCTGCTGTTTAAGATACTTGAGAAGCTCAGAAGGGTGATAAGAGTTTTGATAGTCTAAAATATATTTATTAATGTTAGAGTTGTATCATAGATTCACTCTTTATGCTTTACCACATTTTGTATGTAAAATTGCATATTGCTTTGCTATCAATAAAACTACTTTTCTTTTTCATTGACTAGGCTATGAAATTTTAAGCAATGATTTTATACACTATTTTTTGGTGTGTGTAGAATGCCACTGTTCAATCTAGTGTCCATATAATAAGCTGGTATTATCTAATATTTTAGGTGTACAATAATTGCAAAGCTTTAGTTTCGCATATATGCAAAACTTCCTGTTAAACCAGTAAATATTAGGATATTGAGGACATGCTTTGCACTTTGATAACCGTGTTCTAGCTTTTCTACCAGTCACATTCTGTCAATGCTCATTTCCTCACCATGAACTCCTAGTTTTCCAGAAGTGTCAGGAATTCTTGTTTGGGTAAATAAAAATGTAATTTTAATGGTGTTGCATTTTGCTCATGGTTTGTTTCTTAGTTTTTCCGCTGTCCATGCCAGTAACAAGGACACTTCGTCTTTAAACTTTGTCCTTTCATGGCTCTGTGTGAAGGGTGCTCAGCTTTGTCAGTCAGGGGTGGATTTCCATGGACTTCTAACTGCTCACAGGGCAGCTGATGCTGGGATATCTAAAGTCCCAGGGACAATAGCCTTAAATCCTCGGGCTAGTGGCACCCCTTGTCCATCTGCACATTCTGTCATGTCACAGTCAAATCTTTATTTCTGCCCTTCTTTTCTAATTTTAATGCACTGTTTCTAATGATCTGACTAGAACTAGATCTATAATGGCAAAGCAGTTTATATATAGAATCACTCAAGCAAGTGTTCCCCAGAGCAGATCATTTTCCTGTGTTTAAAAAAACAAAATCAATAGCCTGTCTGAATTCGCAGCCCTTTATCTCCCCCAAAGAAATGATCTGAATAGCAATTTTTAGGTGAAGGAATGTTCTAGAGTTTGATAGGCTGCCTTCTTTTGGAATATTCCCTAATATGTACTACCTGTTATTTGTCAAGTTAATAGTAGTATTCACTGACAACAATAAAATTACAAAATTAATATGCAAACTTACCCAAAAGATACAATTCTCATTTATTATTTACCCCCTTTAGTTGGGTACTTTATGCCTTTATTGTAATCCTAGAACTGTGCAAAAATAAGTTGCATCACCCTTTGTGGATAAATTGATGCTAATTCGGGTATAGCTACCTGCTCGTGCTCTTACTGTCGTAGAACCAGGTCTGAAAAATCTGTAATTTGTCTGAAACCAGCACTCTCTTCATTGGGGAATTCTATAAGTAGACTATTATAATGATGGATTAGAAAATTATTTCATGTTCAAAAATCAATGAGGAAACTGTGTGTGGTAAGGAATTTCAAATCAAAAATATGCACACTAGATGAAGAAAATTTCAATGAAATTGTTTATTCAAGACATTTTTTCTATTGAAATGTAATATATCTCACTGATGTGAAAATTCTTAGAAAATTAAGACATTTATTTCAATTTAGCCAAAATTTAATGAGCACCCCATGAACTACCTCTGACACTGTAATAGTTGTTAAGATCCATTAAGTCCAAAATGAGACTACAGTAAGCCTCACTGTAAGACTTGCTCGGTAGACACCAGTATGCAGGAACAGGAAAGGGCGCCTCTGGTCTCTAAGACTAGAAGGTACAGCCCCAGGTGGCACTGAATCCTATAAATGATTGAATGGACATCTTAATTCTCTGCAAACCTGCATAGACAGGATCCCTGTATCTTTATGGTTATAACAAGAGCTGTACAAGGATGATGCTACTTATCAAAACTTCTTAACCTTTAGTGCTACTTGCTAAAGGGACAAATACATGGGTCCCGTATTCTTGTTACTGAATTAGAACTGCTAGTAATTTTTCTAAATCTGTCTTTTTGACAAAAGAAGACATAAGCTGTTTAATGTGATGCTCTTTGCCAGCTTCTACAATCTGTTCACTGTATTTTCAAAACCTTTACCTCTGTGGCTGCGACAACTCACATTTACTTATTTATTCTCCAGTGAATGAGATTGGAACAAGTAAATTCTAAACACCAAGTCAACAAATTCTTTGGATAGTCTGTTCAAAACTTAGACAGAAGTGAATCACTAGCTCCACCTGTACCACACTGGCATAAGTTACCATATCTTTCTGTACAACTTCCAGAAAAATTGTAATCATTTTTCCAGCTTCTGCTTTTTTCTCTTATGATCTGTTTTTAATGAGATAGCCAGCAATCCTTGGATCATTTCTCATTTGTCTGCACTGGATTCCTGTTGATTTTAGCAACACTTAACTTAAAGGGTCCCTCTTCTACCTATGAGTTTATATGTTCAAAGTATTATCTCTTAGCTCAATTTGGATGAAATCTAAATTTGATTTTTCTACATAAAGAATTATCCAACAAATTAGAAACAAGTAGAATATAGTCATTTCTAAATTCTAGAAATTAATATAAAATATTCTGCTACCCATACAGTTGTAGGCGTACCTTGAGCTTGTTTTTATATCAATCTTTTATTTTAAGTTCTTATAGCTTTTACTCTGACACAGGCTACAAAGAAATACACTTTATAAGTCTCTCACTCCCAAGTCTCTAAATTGCACATTCGAAAAAACTGACTATTTCTGTGCAGAATATAGAGATTGAATGCAAGGCTATAATTCACTTTCAGGTTTTCTGCTGATGACATAAACCACCAGAACTTGTTGGTTTATGAATAGCAACATAACTCGAGACTGAATTATGGCACGTGTCAATGAGCAATAAAGAATCGGTGCTGGCAAACCAAAGATAATAGTCTCAATCCATTTAAATCCAAGCTATGGAGCAACAAAGATTTTTAAATATTTAAGAAGAGGTTCATCTCTGCAAATTTCATACTTTATAACGATAACTACCCAGAGCCATTTGAGAAGATATCAAATATATTTGAACATAAAATATAGAGACGATGTGAGACAGGCCAAAAGTAGGTCTGGCAGTTTACGTAACTGAGAGGCTTCTGAATTTGCTGAGACAATGATCAGTTTTCCCTTCTAGAAGTAGCACTCTACAGAGTTATATTAGCTCACTCTTGCCCCTTTCTTCTGAATATGATGTGCTTATTAGTAGTGTGAAAAGATTTCTCCTTTTTATTTCTCAATGTGTTCTGAGAGGAAAAGAAGGAGAGAAAATACAATAAGGACAACTAAAAGCCAGATATAGTATTTACAAAGGTAGATGTAGTCCATCCATTCTTAAACCATTCTTTATCTTCCAGGTTTCCATAATGGGAGCCAATGCTAAGTCGAAAACAGTTAGCTAAGCTACTCAGCTATGCAGACAGTAAACTCTGCAATCCATCTCTATTTCATTCTTCTAATGGCAATTCTTGACATAGAAATTCTGAGTCAGTTATTGATTTGGTACTCGAAATATGGGTAAGGGACAAAAAAAGGGTTTCAGAAAGATAAGGCAGCTACTAAATGGTGGGTTATTAAGGCCATTGTCTGTTAGTCCTCAATCTCATAGGAAAACATAGCAGCAGTGTAAAAAGTTATTACATGGGACTGATTTAGTGCATGCATGATGGTGACTGGTTGAACAATATGTAGGGTGGAGGGAGGCAATGTTAATTCAGCAAAAGCCTTCAAGCACAGGGGAATGACGCTGGCAGTAAGAAGCCAAGGTGAGAAGGCTACAGAGCAGAAATCGTAAGCGTCTGCTGCTGTGGGAATGCTTGAGACTCGGAGATCCAGGGCCTTGACCTCTAGTCACAGCTCTCCACTCCTCTGTACTGCGATTGTGAGGCTGAGGCCCCCACTTCCGGTCTTTCTCTAAAAGAAATGGGAGAAGCAAATACGGAATTTTCCAGAATCAAAAGAGTGTCCACCCTAACAAACAAACAAATGAACAAGCAAACTCTAGAGGATGTTGGAAGGATTTTTATGGACTAGTTCCTGATAAGAATGACTATCACCAAAAAAAAAAACCCCAAAAATCAAAACAACCTTTCACAAAGGCTACCACAATTTTCCAGACAAAATATTTCTGCAGGGACTGTCCATTCAGCCTCAGACAAGTGCCACTCTTGTTACTAATCCTAAGCATCGTTGCTTCAAAATACCTTATGCCATCTTCTTTTTTAATTTAAAACTTTCTCTTGCCTCATGGCACATAAATTGCTCCTATAATGTTCCATTTTCCCCAGGTAAATATTATTATTTGGAGATTCTTTGTCTGCTTATTATTTCAATTGACACATAACTTTTAATGATTCATCTCTTGAGATATTTAATAAACTTTTATTAATTTTCCACAACATTTAATTTTTCCATTCTCTGGGACCAACACTGTACCTCTGATGCTCCAAAGTTAGCCTTAGCATCTACTACACAACACCTTCCTCCCTCCCACATTTGCTTTTCACACCTGTGCCTCCATATGGGTACCAAGCACCAATATCCCCCACGTTTTTATTTTAACGTTAGGATTTATTTCCTCCACATGGGCTGTCCACTCAGAGTCATCTTATTTCTTGTCCTAAAACATATACCACATTCTCTCAAGCTCTACCATGATCAAGCTGTCCCAAGTCACCGTGATCCCTACTGGGCCTGAAGAAGAGCCTTCCGTTGTTTTGTTTTATAATTCTCTCTTTAGAGGGCAGCAGTGTGCCTTTTAAATACATAAATCTGCTTTGAAGCATGAGGCAATTTCTACTGCAATGCAACTAATCCCCATGTTCTTTACCATGACCTGTTAGGCACATCCTTTCTCTGCTGTACTCTCCAATATTTTTCACCACTCTTACTGCCTCTACCTCAGAGAGTCCACCCAGGTTTATTGATATTTTTTCACAAAACTATCTGACTCACTTCTCACTTTCTAACTGCCTGGAATATTTTTCTTTGAGCTTCATCAGGTTGTATCACTTCAGAGTTTGCCTTAAACTCTCCCCATACAGAGAAAATAATGTTCCCAGCAACCATCATCTATTCCCATTTTTTCTTCAGAGTATTTGTCATTAACAGAATTTGAAGAAACTTTTCTATTGCGAGGTGTTGTAGTGCACTCCTATAATCCCAGCACTTGGGAGGCTGAGGCAGGAGAATCATTTGCAATTTGAGACCAGTCTGGGCTACCAAGTGAGTACAAGGCCAGCCTGAACTGTGTAGGGAGACCCTGTCTCAGACAAAATAAATAATAAAGAAAAAAGAAACAAAACTTTTCTATCTATTCTCCATTTTCCTCAAATGAAATTTAAGTTCCATAATAGCTGAAGTTTATGCCTTACTTTCTTCTGTACTTTCAATGCTTCAAAAAATGCATGAAATCTAAAAATGGACACTTCATATGCCTAATGAATGGTGTAGTAGGGAAGGGAAAACTTTCCCTGTAATATATAATTTAGGGATACATAATTAAGTCTGTGAAATAAAATGACAGTTGACAAATTAACAGGAGGAATGACGTATGAGCTTCTTATGTGTATTGGGGAATCATGGGAAAGAAAAGTCAATATTTCAAAAACCACAGAGAAGCTTCCAGAATTTAGATAGATATTCTAGATTCTCGAAGCCTCTTTACTGTCATTATAGGACAGAGAGGACAGGGAATGTAGGCAACTAGGAGATGAATTATTTATGAAAAAATAAATGACCCCTTGGAAGACAGGTCACAACCTGTGACCAAGTCTGTCTAGACCTGTGTGAGCCTCCAGTCTCTTCTTCAGTAAATCACTGCTGATTTGAACTGAACAGCATGGCTGATGGCCAGATATGGTCAGTAATTCATTAGGCTTCAAGAAATTGATACACAGTTGGCGTCACCCTACTTTGCAAACAATTCTAACTGATAATTTAGAGAATTAACTGTTAGGAGTATATTAGGGTTTTACTAGAGAAAACAGATACATCACGAGATATACAAATGTGTAAGAAATGACAAGATTGCCTTATGATAGTCAGCCACAGAGTCAGATGAGGAAGCGTGCAGAGGGTGTCTGCATGTTTGAGGCCGAAGGATTCAATCTAAGGTCTTGAGTTCACTCCAGTCCCATGCAAGTCCACACCAGCAGGCCTATGAGTCTTTGGGTCTATGCTAGAAAGTTGATGAGTCTATGTTGGGAAGCTGAAGAGTCTACACTGGAAGCCAGAAGATGACATCCAAGCCAAAGGTAAAGACTGGGGCTTCTGAAAAAAATGGAATTCACTTGTCCTTTCTCCTTCCCTTTTATACCATCCAGCTGATGAGCCACCCTAGGGTGGGTCTTCTACGCCCTAGGGTGTACAATTGCTAAATCAATTTAGTTAAGCTTCTAAATGTCTCAAGTTGACACAATCAATCAACTACCACAAGCAGTGTTGTAGTAGGAAGCATAGCACCTCACCTCTACAGATGCCCAGAAGCCAGTCCTGTGAATATGTCAGACCACAGGACCACTGAAAGGTAAAGCTGTACACGGATTTCAAATGGCTAAATAGCTGAATTTAAAGAGATAAACTGTCTTGAATAATCTGAGTAAGCTCAACATAAATTTATGTGTTTTTGAAAGGCATAAAGGAACCCAGAATACACTAGGGAAATGGTAACTACTAAAGAATTACCAGGAGAGGGCTGGTTTTGAAGTTTGAAAAATACGTATGGCCTCAGGATACTGAGTCAAGTAATATCTTGATTTGAGCCCAGTCAGACCCATTTTGGACTTCTGATGTCCAGAACTGTCCAGAAGTGTGAAATCATAAATTTGAACTTTTAACCTGCTGAATTTGTAGTAATCTGTTAAAAATAGGCATCAGAATCTGATCCACTGAGGACACTTAACAGCACATGTGAAACTGGAGAAAGTAGAAAAAGAAAAGAACAATGCAAATAATTAAACTATTATTTATACTTTAAATTTAGTGGTATACCATTAGTGGTTCCAGTATGTGATACACATACATCTGTTTAAATTTAGTTTTGTTTTTAAATGGATCATCATAACAACTCTATAAATTTTCACTGTTCCTATTTTACAGATGAAGGTACTGAGGCAGCTATAGGTTAAGAGTGCTGTCCAAAGTTGTATAAAATATAAGTAGAAAACTTAGGACACAAAAACTTTGGACAATGTATGCAGGTGATAATAACAAACAATCTTTCTCTCTGAAGACTGTAGAATTATAAAACCCTGAGAGTTACAAAACATTGTCAAGAAATTATTGAAAATATATAAAAAGTCAACTTAAAGAGAAAGTTTCCAGCTTAATTTCATTTTGTGAGTGTAGTCGAAGGTCCAGAGGTGATTAATATATTTATATCTTTAAAAAATATTTAAGTTATTTATTATTTTCTCCAAAGTGATGTTGGCAAGTAACAGAAACACAGAAAAGAGAAGTAGCAGAAAGAAATAAAGTAAACTCACAAATCTTCAGGTACTCACAATGTACACTGTATCATCAGACTAATATAATCCTTCATTTGAGAAATTTATAATAATTGTAGCAAAATAAGACTTGGTTATTCAACACTGATTCTGCATTCAACAACATGCTAAATACTGTTATTTTCTTTCCTAAGTATTAATAAAGGAATCAAAAAACTTGACCATGCATTATCTCTGGTCTTCACAGTCACCTCATCAGGTTGCTCAGGTAAGCGTACATTGCAAAACAGAAACAGGAGATAAGAAAGGGCACCTCTTTCATGTCATCACACACTCTGTTTCCCGCCGCGCTGTGCCTAGCTATGAATGTGTCCCCCTGAGGGACGGAGTAAGCAGAGGGTAAGCGGGCTTATTCAGGAGGGGGCATAACTGGGAAGATCTCACGGTGAATTAACACTTTTACATTTTACTGTTTTATTGCTTTGTATTTTTTATGTGTTTTGTGTTTCCTGGACACCAAACTGAGTCAAGAGCTAGACTTTGGCAAGAATACTATGAGAATATTGCTTATAAACTATCACTGTTTACTAAATTATAACCATCTGATCCCACACATTATTTTTTCAAATCACAACAGAAGATAAGCCTTCTAAAGCTAGGAGCTTTCAAAATAAACTATCATGCAACTGAGGAAAAGTGAAGACTTTCCAAAAGCGTGAGGGATGCAAGTTCTTAGGTACACATTAAACATCAAAATATTGTGACCTCAAAGATATAGAATTACCAGGAAAATAGAGAACACCCAGTTAAGCTTTATTTTGAAATGAACATTGAATGGTATATGAAGGTAGGTATGTGCCAAATATTGCATGGAGACAGCTCTATCACCACCTTTTCATGTGGCATGCTTACACTAGTATTCATCACATTTATAGTTAAATTTTGATTGTCGCCTACTTTTTTATTTGTTTAATCTGGCAATCCTAGGAGTGGAGAGTAGCACAGTTGTATGGAAATGCATAGGAAAATCATTGAGTTGAAAGGAGATTTCTGATGCAAATCCAAAAATCATTATAGTTCACTTTTGAAGGTACCTAAAGGCCACAGCATTCTTTCCTGCATTTAGGAGTATCTTTCAGTCAGATAGACTTAAATATGGACCTGGTCTCAACTCACATACTACTGGGGTGACCTTGAGCAAATCATTCACCCTCTCTGAATTTCAATATCTTCCTATTTAAAAAATAAAGAAAATAGTCTCTCAGTGTTTCACAAGGAATACATGTAATAACACCCACAAATTAATTGAACAGTCTTGATTAGACTTCCTGCAGGAATCTTCTTGATACTGATGTTCACAGTCTACATTTATTGCAGCATATCCAGAATAAATAGCAGTTTGAGACATGCCACTTTGAGCAGATTGTCGAAAAATATGACTAAAATATACTATAAGCATCAAAACCCTGATACACTTAAAAGTATACTAAGAGGGAAGGCACTGAGGTTTAGGAGATAGAGAATTTTACTTGTCATTTCATAAAAATGTTCTTGGAAATTTTTTTTTATTCTTTTATCTGAACATGGATTGATTCCTGGAAACACTGAACAGAAAACTGTCTAGCAGTTCCTGCTGAACCTCAAAACCAGACTTTCTTATAACCAGTACTGAGATTAGTTTTGTTCTGGGAACCTCTGAGGCACAGAGAAGAGTCACAGGAGAGATTCAGAGGCAAACAGCACACAGCTTCCCAGACAGATAAGTCCCTGAAATAGAAGCACAAGCGCTGGAAAAGCTGTAAGTTCAGCTCCTCTGGCCCATCACTAAATTTGTCACACAGAGGGTCAGCACACTTTTGCTAACATTCTGCCTAAAAGTGCTGTTTTTTTTTCTTTAGTGACATTTTATTAAGGGGTTGTTATCAAGAGCAAAATATCCAGAGTGGACCACAAAACTTCTACCAAAACAAGATACAGTCTACACTACTGATGACACCTGCAAGGTAATTAAGAATTCTGCTCATGATAATGTTAAGGAACCTGGCATATTTTCAATACCAACTGCCATTACTCAAGCCAAAAGAATAACAGATGTTTGCTCAATAATACTCAGGTATAGTATAGATTTATGCAAGATACTTAATATCTACCATAAATGTACCTTTTAGTATTGGAGAAATATATTTTCCAGAACAGTGGTATTCTTTTCAGGTATGAGATAGTCGATGAATGTTGCATTCATCATGAAGAACAACACTTTCTTTGATTGTGGTTTAGAAAACAGTGATAAATATAAAATAGCCAGTCTACTATAGTGGAAGGCACTTGTTACTGCAGTACTGGAGACTCATCTTGTGGTCAAGATTCTTCTCTAATAACAAAATGGTAGGGAACTGTCTGGCACTGTGCTATGTTTATCTCCCGTGCCTGGGGAATTTCAGGAAGTTTCCAGGATTTGGGGAAAATCAACAAGTTTCGAATGTAGACTGAAGTTTGTCCCACTCTTTGTATTGCTGGTACCTTATTAATATATTGTTGACTCACTGATTATGAGATGATGAGAAAGATCTGATATTCTGTATTCCTCAATGGTTTATAAGTTGAAACCTGGAAACAGCTAAAACCGGTGTCTTTATTGCAGGCAATCAGATGGATGTTCATTAAAGACAAAATTAAACGTTAATTTTAATAAATTTGAGCAAACTATATAGTTGAGTAGAGAATTTGCAGGAATCTTAGCCACTTGAAGTCTTGTTTTCCTTCGTAAAAATGAATATTATAAAAGCACATACATAAGTGAATTTTTATGAGACCTGAAAGTAAATTTGATTGTAGTGATGATACAGAGCTAGAGCTTGAAGAAACCATTTCTAGATTTTCTTTCCCTTCTTATTATCCCTTCCCTCCCAGATGTCCTAAGATCAAACCACGTGATTTTTGCATTCAGATTTGGTATCAGTCTTTTGCTTTAGATAGCAGCAGGAAGGTAGTCATATATAACTATATCCCTTCATAATTTATTTTTCTTATGAAATATCGAGTACTTATGAGAAAAATAGGAAGTACAAGGTGAGGAATATTAAGTCATATGCAATAGGATAGCAAACCTGGATAAAATGGAAAGCTTAAGAATGGTTCTCTGAAATTATAAAGCAAATTACAAACAACCACTTGCCTATGTAGTACTGCCAAGTGAAAAGAGAACAGTTTCAGCCTGGATAGTTGAGAGAGACATAGCATCTTGCTGTGAGCATATACAAAATGGAAGTTATACTGATGGCAGAGATGCTAGAAAGCATGTCACACGCAAGACAAAGTAGAGCAGAGACACCGAGTTTGAACATCTCTAGGAATGCATAGGAATATGTGAATACTCAGTTTTGGCTGAAGCATAAAATACAAGAATAGGAAGAGTGATAAGTCGGAAACTTGGCAAGAACTTTTGGAGAGCTTTTAATGGATTAAAGTAGTTGCAAATGTTTTCATTCAACAATAGAGAATCGTCAAAGGTTTTTCAGTTGCAGATGGGAAAGAGTATCATCAGAAGTTTGCGTGAGGATTATTAGTGCATAATATGGAGGTAATGAACTGTGGAAGAAAGAGACTGAAGACTGGGGGAAGGTTTTAAAGCAGTATATGTCAGTTCTAGGAGATAACAATATGCCCATAGACTTGAGAAGTGAATGAACATGAGTGTTCAAGTTGCCATAAAAAAGATCACAGATGGGGTGGGTTACAAGTAAAAGAAAAGTATTTCTCACAGTTCTGGAGGCTGGGAGTTTGAGGTCAGGTATCTGCATAAGGAAAAGAGATAGAAATAATTATTTGAGGTTACTTTTGTCAGAGTTACTGCCCTTATAAAAATAATTCCCACCCATGGGGTTTCGCTATCATGGTCTAATTACCTCGAAAGTACCTTATCACAAAATATAGAACACAGGGTTTATGATTTCAGCATAGGAATATTGGGGAATACAAGCATTCAGCCCATGACGAATGCAGAGATGATTAAATAAATAGGAGATATGTATTGCAATTCCACAACCCATCTAAATATCTTAATTCCACCCCACCTCAACTCAAAAGGCCAAGTTTTCCTCATGCCAGATACTTAATACTTGTTATAGCCAATTCTTAGACTAGCTTTTTTCCATTTTTCTCTTGCATTCTCGTTAAATCTTATTCATGTTCTTAGAAACAGCACAAATTTTCTCCATTTTGGAAGCATTCTTTGACTTTCTATAATTATCATATAGACTTATTTTTAAACTTTAATGACTATCTCCAATATACCAAGTAACAAAGTAAATATAGTATTAATCCCTTATTTTCAAGTAGCTTTCTCTCTACAAACAAAAATAAATATTGCAGAGATTCTTTTGTTCATTCATTATTAAAGCATTTCTTTCATTTGTTATAAAAGTGAATGTTTATTGAATTCCTACTATGGGCAGGATATTCTTTTAGCTGATAGGCTTAGAGAAATAAGTGAGAGAAGCAAAATTCTTCATTCAATAAACCGTGTATATCACTGAAGCTACAGGTAATCATAGATAATATACGGTTAATTTAAATATGAGCCAGGAATAGCTCAGTGGCACAATGCCTGGCTGGCAAGTGCAAGATCCTGAGTTTGATTCTAGGTACAAGGAAAAAACATTCAAAAAAATTCAGTGACTAAAAGTATATTTTTATGTGATGATGGATATTCAATGAACCACATAGGTTCCAAGTGCACAGTGGAGTAGATATGCTGCCTTTCATGAGGTGCTCAAGCAAGAAATTTAAGTGGAGATGCAGAACCCTAAATAATAAAGTGCAATAAGCCATAATTCATTTCACAATGGAGCAAGAGGACAAGAGAAACGACCCAGTACAGAACCCCATCGGCTGACTAGTTGGGAATGCTTGAAATAATTAGAGATAGTTCACAACAGAGAGAGGCAGCAGCAGTGAAGGAAAGATGAAAAGTTGGAGAAACATCTCAGAGTTTAACTTGAGGGCTTGAGAAGGAGGAAATACGGAGTTTTTCTTACACAAACTGAGAGACAGTCATTATTAAGGAGGAAGAAGTGATAGCAGAATGGATTGGCGGGATACTTGAAAATTATTTTGAGTTTGGATTAGATTGTTATTTCAGTTAAAACTCAGGTAGTTATGTAAAGTTGACAGCATCAAACCTAAGGCTATATATATATATATATATATATATATATATATATATTATATCAATAAAATCCATGAAGATCAATAAAGTCAATCACATAATAATCACATAGAAATAAAGACAAGAAGGACTCATGACCAAAACCTTGTATAAAACTGGTATCTTGTGATCTAACAGCACCAGAGTAGGAAACAGTCTGAGGTGACATCCAAGCTGGAATTGATGAAAAGATTAAAAAAAAAATTGCATCTGGTAAAGAGAGGCTATTGCTTGACCTTGATAAGAAATACTTCATTGGGAACCTAAAACCACCTAGGATGGGTTAAAAATTTGAATTTGAACTCAAAACTATTGCAGAAGCACAAAATTAGTAGTATATGACAGTGGGATTTCTCGTGTCCCTCTGTGGTCCATGTGACACTTCACTCTGTCACGAGGTCAATTCTTATAGAAAAAAAGGCTTTGTAAGTACTAACAGTGGATGATGAAAAAAAAGGAGGTAATAAACAAGTATAAATTAAGTCATAAAAGAAATTTAATGGTGAAAGGAAAGAAAGCATTCCAGCTTGAGAGATTAGCAGAACAGAAGAAAAGCAGAAATATAACTGCAAAGTTTTCACAATGCTGGGTGTCCAGGTAAGAGAACGCTGACATCCACATTGTCAGACACCATAATTTTTTTCCTGATTTGGACCACAGAGGGACACAAGAAGGCCCACTGTCATACGCTACTAATTTTGTGCCTCTGCAATAGTTTTCTTGAGTTCAAATTCAAATTTTTAACCCATCCTAGGTGGTTTTAGGTTCCCAATGAAGTATTTCTTATCAAGGTCAAGCAATAGCCTCTCTTTACCAGATGCAAAAATTTTTTTTTAATATTTTCATCAATTCCAGCTTGGATGTCACCTCAGACTGTTTCCTACTCTGGTGCTGTTAGATCACATGATATTCAGTTTTATACAAGGTTTTGGTCATGAGTCCTTCTTGTCTTTATTTCTATTTGATTATTATGTGACTGACTTTGTTGATCTTCATGGATATATATATATATACATATATATATATAGAGAGAGAGAGAGAGAGAGAGAGCATTAGGTTTGATACTGTCAACTCTACATAACTACCTGAGTTTTAACTGAAATACCAACTTCACTGTTCTCCCTGCATCCATTCTTGCTACTGCTCAATCAATTCTTTTAAGTGTAGCCATAATTATCTTCAAAGTATCCAAATCTGATAGTCATTCATCTTATCACCCTTAGTCAAGGAACACTTTCAAATGCATTAACATAGCAGATGGGACTTTCCTAATCTTTTATATCCTTTAGATCTCAATGTATTGATCATGTCCTTGAGGGTTATTTTCCTGACTCAGGAAATAAGTTATGATTCTCACCTTTCTATATTCTCACATCTATTATATCCCTCATTAATAGATGCTATAAAGTCGGTGTCTTTATTACTTTTCTCTTGCTGCTTAACAAAATACCTGACATCCAAAATTAAGGAAAGAAAAGTTTATTTAGCTGAGTGTTTGTAGAGGTTTCAGTCCATGATCAGCTGGCTCCAAGGCAGGGTGGCATAGAACAGGGGCAGTACTTCAAGGTGGCAGAGGACAGCAAAAGCAGTGAGAGCAAAAGAGGGGAAGGAAACTTCTTCCCTTCCTTTATATTGTAAACAGGCTACCACTCCCTTGTAAGTGTAGCACTCGCACGACCTCATGTCCTCCTCCTGCACAGGCTCAGAATGTTTACAAAAGAAGGACTCTGGCCCCTTGCTGAGTTGCTTCATTTAACTTCTAAACTTCTCAAATTGACCCAATGTATCAGCCATTACAGGTGGGGGCCTGAGTCTATATCCCGTAGATCAGTCACACAGACGTGGTACCTGTGTACTATAATGCCCCATAAACACTGGCTCAGTAGTGACTAAATCCTATGTGGGAGGATGACTTTATGATGTTAGAAGGGGGAATGTAAAGGTTAAGGCAGAGCGGGGATAATGTATGATGTAGAACACAAGATAACAAACTAGGTGAAGAGGAAAAAACATGAGTTTCAGGACACAAAATACGATTTTCTTATCTGGAAGACGATTTCTCTTTACTCTAACCATGTGAATAAATCCTACTCAATCTGTAAAACTCCAGTTGGGTCCTAACTCTTCACTCTTTTTTTCTACTTTGATGTAAGTAGTCATTTTAACTATAGTGATTTTTTTCCAGTATCGGTGATTGAACCCGGAGTCTTCATACTGAACTACATCCACAGGCTTTTTAAAATTTTTTATTTTGAGACAGGGTTTTGTTAATTCACTGAATTGCCCAAGCTCCTTCATTTCTCCTGCTTCAGCCTTCCAGGGTGGTTGGATTATAGGAATGTGCTAATACACTCAGGTATAGTTATATCATTACATAATTTAAAATACATCAACAATCTTAATGCATTATATTACAGTCTATCCATAAATTGTGAACACCTTTATGGCAAAAAATACAATTTATCTATCTTCAGGATACAATAAAAACCTCATGTACGGTGAGAATTCAATTTTGTGTGGATTGATTAGCCTGTTCTTATTAAGAAAAAACAAATCAAAACAGAAGTATATACTGGAAGTATGAAAAGTAGGGGGAAGTACTTTCGAGTGGAAGCAGTTTCTAATAGGTGTTCTTTGGAACATGTTTAGTCATCCTCTAGCGATTAATGAAAACATTTATGAAAAGAAAAAATGAAGATGAGAAACATGAAAATGTAATCGATTTTGCTTGTACTGCAGCACTTTATTGAACACACAATTCATGTTGGTAAGCATCGAAGAGTAACGATTAACACAGGCTCTGAGGCATAGAAATTCACATGAAGCTTTATGATGTCCACACAAAAAGCACAGAATAAGTAGGACAAACAGCAGTGAAGCTGATAACATTGGTTCAAGATGGTGTCTCTACTAATAACAAAATGAGGGTTGGAAAGCGCTGTCAGATACTCTGAGCATCACAGTAAGGGAAGGAATATAAGAGAGAAAATGATATAATGAATGGAGGACAGAGAGGGGAAACTGAGAAGTTTTAATAGAAACAAGTAAACAGCATAGGGGATTGAGGCTCAGAAAAATTTTTAAACTGGCCTTTAAATTCTTAGGCTTCTGGTTTCAGTATGAGTTTTTTAAAAAAAAAAAAAAAAGATGTTATAAACACAGCCTGGTCCACAATGTGCTATCTTATTGAAGAAACCAGTGATGATCTTAAATAAGATTTTTTAAGGAAAGCTTTTGGGCAGTCATTATGTGTGACAATACTGGAAACAAAATTGAATATATTCACAGCTTTCTGCTTCAGTGTGAAATGACAACTGCAGATGGACACAAAGATAGTTGCTTTGTAGCTATGAATCTAAAGTTACTTCAGTTGTTTTCAAAATGTTTAGATCAAGTTTATTGCTTTCAAAAATCTACTGAGTAGGGACAGGGATATACTATAGAGTCCAAAAGTGGTTGTGGAAATAATCAAGCTATTATTAGCAGAGTGAAAGGAATTTTGATATGTGTTTTTGGAGAAGTAGGATCTTTTATCATATTTTCTGTCATATATATATATATATATATATATATATATATATATATATATTTAAATGTATGAAGAAAATAAAGGACCAATTGATGGTATCAAACTTTCATTTAAAGTAAGTTATGAGGAGTTAAAACAGCTGAATAACAGTTTAACTGGAGGACATGTGGTGCACTAACCTGCTGAAGTATCTAATTATAGATGTTAATACATAAATTAATGTATAAGAGGTCAGCCTGGTGTCTCAGCTACTCTGAGCTTTTCTTTGATGAGTAACTTTCAGCGCAGACAGCATGATAGGACTAAAGCAGTCACTTGAAGTTTCAAAAACCTCTCTGTTTGATAAAAGAGAAAGGAAGGACATATCATTGTTGCAGCCAGTATAACCCTGTACATACATCATGCTGAGTATTGTGAACAGGGAGGTGAGAAGGCAGATTGTAGTCTAGGAGCTCAAACCAAAACTTCAATAGAGTGTAGAAAAAGTGATTTTTACACTGATATTCAAAGAAGTGTTGTATTAGGAAACTGGCATGGCCTGCAGAAAATGATGAATTTGTCAGCTTTTAGCTCCAACCGGCTTCCGTACATCAGGACAGGAAGGGCACACTCATGTCATGGGACGTACATACAGGAAGTAGCCCCCAGTGTGAAGGTGTTTAGGAACTAGGCAGCCATATGGGTCAAACTTCTCAGGGAAACTGTGAAGACAGAACAAGGTAAAAGGCCAGCAAATAAACAGAAGTAACAGAAAGAAAGGAAGATAGCAAGTTTACCAGAGGATGTTTATGTAGGTAGCCAGTACATTATAGCCATGAAAGCCACACAAAACCTTGATCATAAAAGCAACACATTATAATAGATTTGATTCAGAAACACGGATGTGGAGGGTGAGAGTAGGAAGGGAGTCAGAAATCACAAATCCACCACGTGACGCTCACTGTCGTAGGGCGTTACTATGCTGTTTACTAATAACCCTAGGTCTAAAAGGAGGAAAACTATAATTAACATTCATGAATACCTAATATTGGTATAATAAAATCTATAGCCAAGAAGAAGTTACCTTGTCCAATGTAATAGCTGATGTGAACTCTAGTATTGAACTTGCACCCACCAAATCCAGATCTACCAATGTATCGCATTGGGAAAATCTTCTGCCACATTCTTCCACCTAAGCTGGTATTTGCGGCTTCTAGAATTAGTGGAACTGAACATGAAAACTGGAAGTTATTATTGCTGTATTGAGAAACGGTCTAGAACTTCACTTGTAACACAAGGATATTTTAAAGACAAAGCTTGGCTTTGTCTCCTCACTTTTGGAGCCATCATTTAACTCCTGTGAACTGGAATGCCAAAGGAGTAATCATAACAATTACTTTAAAATGATTCAGTTGCATGGGAAAAGTTATTAGTAATTATTCCAATAACCTTAGTTAATGAACATTTAGTAAATAAAGTTGCAAGGATGTAACTTGCCAAGTCATTTCAAGAGTCAGTAATGTTTACATACCGATATTAAATACATATATAGATACTTTTAGCTCAGGGTACACCACACACACACACATGCACACAAGTAGTCACATACTCAGAATGAAGCACTGTTATTATATAGTGCAAAAGTCTGGAAAAAGAAAAGCCTCAGGAGCTTCCAGGAAATCATGGGAATAAAACATTATAGGTTTGCACCATGAACCATATAAAAATTGGGGTCTGAATGAGAAACAGTAAGCATGTAACCTTTCCCATATTGTACAATGATGAAGAAGTGTGGTGAAACATAAGTGGGAAATAATCAACACTGAAGAAATAGGATTTTAAGTATATATAGAATCTGTAAGGAAAAAAAATATTATTCTAATAAGGGATTGGAATAGTGAATATCTTATCAAATTGAAGAGAAGACATAATAATGCTTGTGAGAATGTGGGATAGTGCCAAGTTAGGGAGAGGGAAAAAGGTAGTTTTGTAGTTTAAAATAATCCAAAGGAAAAATCTGTGTACTGATGTGCCTAGAAATGGTGCTAAAATGTATTTCCAAGGGAGAGCCTAAGCCTACACCTTAAAAGAGTTTAACTTAAATTGTTGAATGGGGAAAACACTAGCCCAGATTTTAAATATCAGGAATTTTCAGAAACTAGAATATCTGAAAGATCACCACGTTTCTGTGCCCTTCCTGAGTGAAAATCCCACCATTTTCACAACCTCTCTCATCTCATCCTTTCAGGGGAGTATGCGTGTGCTGCTGTGAAGAGGAATGAGAATGTGTTGGCAGAGATAAAAGATTAAAAAGAAAGACCAGTATATATTCATCTAAGTCACTGTATAATTTATTTGCATTGTTTTTGTTGCCCAAGCATGTTTTATCCTTGAAACGTTCTACAACTTATTGTTGATATTGGTAGTATTCATTTATGAAACAAGCTGGAGGTAATGTAAAAATAGAATTCCTAATGCAATATGAAGAAAATGTATTAAACACCCACCATGGTCAATGACAATCTCTATGAAAGTGTCTTTACAAAGCACCAATTTGACAAAGAATCCCATTTGCACAATACCCTCTGCTCTAGGACTATTAATAACACGTTACCTGGTAGAATGAATAAATCCTACAACCATTTCTGACTCAGAGTAGAAATTACCTAAATATTTGAGATGACTTTACCTTAAAATTTAAGAGTGCTTTTCACTGTTAGGGGGTAATATCCTTACTTCTCAAATTTTGAAGTCAAATAGGCCTGAGTTTTAATTTCAGTTAATCATTTACTAAACTACTAAAAGCTTTATGTTTTTTATTTACCTCTATGATTTCTGGACAGTGCTTTTTATATAAGTTTAAACTCATAAGGTAGTAAGTACTAAAAGGAAAATTCTCATGAAAAGCAGGGGGATACATGAGTTTATCTAAAAGAAGTACAGAAGTAGGGTAAACCACACAGTAGCATTATTTTGCTTTGTCTTTCACGGCATTAAAATATTATCATCATCAATATTTTTCAGACCAATAACATCATTTCTAGCCCAGATTCAGAGAGAGAGAAAATGAATAAAAAGCATAACTCCTGTTAACCAGAAAAAAAATTAAAAATCTCAGTCGATTTCACCAAGAAGGAGTAGTTGTCAATCTCAAACTATTAAGCTACTATATAAGGCCAGAGGCAACATTATTCAGTGGAAAGTCTAGGTGTCACTGGAAAGAGGAAAGGAACAAAAGATACTGAACATGTTCACATCCATAGATTTTCATACTAGCGCACCATACTTCAAAAATAAAGCAATTTTATCAATATATGTTTCTAACAATGCCGCGGTTAAAATTCACATTTCCTTACACAAAAATAGTGATTCCTAGTTTTTTGGATATAAGGATCCCTTTTTCAACATACAAAATATCAATTGTACTTGTTCACTTGATGAGATTTAGATTTATCACCTTCAAGAAGATATAAAACAAAAGCAGCCATGTTTTTCAATAATACTGTTTCAAAGAATGTACAAACATAACACTCACAGAATTAAAAGTTGCTTCCTATTGCTATTGAGACAAAGTTATGCTTGTTAACATGGGCACAGGTGTGCATAGCTTTATGAGTGTGCATGTATGCATATATGCAGGGAGAGGAGATTCACAATGCACAAGTTTATAACCTCTGACCTAAAATCTTAAATGTGTATAAAAATGAAAAATGTTATATAATGTGCAAAGGATTAGAAATCACTGCTGAAAACCATCTTCATTTTAGCAACTAGAGAACTGACAGATGTGCCTTTAACATCTTGAAGGCCATGTAAAAACATGTACATATAAAAAATTAAAGCTCTATTATTTCTGAGTTATAGAAGTACATACAAGTAAATTTAAATGTCAAACATCTATATAAAAAGAAAATAGTTGTTGATTATTTGACTATGGTAAATGTCTAGATACACTGAAACACATTTATCTCAAAAAGTATCAGGACTGCTTGCTTTTAGTGGAATGTTTATTGTAATTTAAATCATTTAATAGTTTTTTGTATTTTTCCCTAAGTATTTCTAGGTATTTGACTCACCAGCCTCCCTTGACTATGATAGACTGTCAGCTTCCCTTCTCAAGGCCTCATAGGATGCTTACCAGTTTATCCAGAAGAGTCTCATTCCCAGGTGTGGTGGTACATGCCTGTAATCCCAGCACTCAGGAGGCTGAGGCAGGAGGATCACTGAGTTTGAGGCCAACCTGGGCTACAAAGTGAGTTCAAGGCCAGCCTGAAATACATAGTGAAACCTTGTCTCAAACACACACACACACACACACACACACACACCACACACAAGACAGAAGAGTCTCATTGTTCTATGTTATTATTACCACCATAATCACTATGTATTAAATAGGTAGAATTTTGGACACATTTTCAGGGTTAAAATAAATTATTTGCAGTAGGTAACTCAATAAAGCTTTATGATTTTTTATGGTGATTTTCAACTTGTCTTCCAAAAGACATTTGGCAATATTTTCAGATACAGTGGCTTGCCACAATTGGAGTATATTATTCTAATAAAGTAGGAAAGGGTCAGGAATGTCATTTGATGGCAATACATGGGATAATACCCCACAACAAATACATTAAGTGTCCAGTCCACAACGCCAATAATACTGAGATTAAACAGAGCAAAAATGTTAGTTGGCTTTAAGACTTAGAACATGACTGCTTAATTCCTGTGAAAGTGCTAATCAAATAACCAATTTCACTGAGCTGTATTAAGAATTCACTCAGAAGAAAATGAGACAATATATTAATAGAAGGACAATTCTAAAATTTAATTTTATTTCATCTCTACATACCAATGTACTTACCAGCATAATTTGAAAAAGGAATAGATTTCACTGAAAAATGTGCAGTTTTCCTTACAACTACCCAGAAACTTTCTGTAAATGTATAAACGGGAAGAACAGAGCTAAGAACTCTGAGAGGTCTAATAAAAGCTGGAACTTTGCAAATTTTATGCTTTAGTTTGGAAGAAGTGCTGTAGGAAGGCATATTTGTCAAGATAGAATTGTCTTTTAAATGGCAGAACGTCACTGAAGAGGTAACTGCACAATCTGCTCCTCCATCATGTACCAGTTGCAAAACTTTTTTAGACATAAGTGCAGGTAACAGAAAGAATAATAATATATCTCAAGGGATATTATAAGTCTATAATTCCTTTTAGGGTACATGTAATGTCATAAATTGTAGGAGCAAACTCAAGCAGTTTAGTCATAGGAAGCCTAAGATGAAATTACAGCTTTTATAATCCCCTGAGAGGATATTCTTTTGGTATAATGGAAACTGTAGTCATTTAGAATACCCTGCTCCCATGGCCCCAGAAAAGTACCATGGTCATTTGAAGATTGAAAAACACTGAGCAGGTGTCTGAAAATCAAGTTGAACTGATCGTAAGAATAATAGAAAAATTACATTGAAGTCATAATGGTATCTACTAAGTGCATTGTGCCATTCTTTCTAAAGTAAGAGTTACAAGAGACACCTACATAATTACAGCTATGAAAAGAGATTGTACAGGTGTAAATACAAAGATACTAAAGTGTATATTACTGAAGCTTAGCCAGCTTTGCATTAAATGTATGAAATAACTCTCGCAACAGGAGAAGACATACCCTTTACATTAAGTGCCGTTAACTAAATAAGCAGATTTTCTAGCTTAGAGAGAATGGAATTAAATAATGCATAGTGTTCCAATGCTATAAAGTTCACAAAATATTTCAACGGTACACATGTTTAAATTACAGTGCTAAGAAACCCAAGAGATAATGTTCAACTTCAAAACTTTTATATTATGAATTACACAATGTGTCCCTCACCAGGGTTGAGCGCTCCATCAGTGTGGCCAGGCCATTAGGAATTTAAATTTAGTATATCTTTGAAATAGTTAATAAATATCAGCACATAATACATTTATTTTAAAGAGCTAAGTAAAATCATTTTTGTGTAATATTGCTATAATTTTCTACTAAAACTCTCATAATTCTAACTGGGGTCTTGTACAACCTAAGTCAATATATAAAGTACATTCAGTTTATTTCATAATTAAAATAAGGATATAAAATAATTGATAATAAAAGATATGAAAGAGAATAAAATCTTAAGGTTTTGAATTTACTTTCACTAGTTTCCTTATTTTACTCAGGAAGAAGTGTTAGCCACAAATTTCATTAAATGTTACGTCTAAGTAGATCATTATGCAGACTATTCAACACCATATTGTCTTGAACCTGGAATTTTGAATGTTTCTCTAGAAGCCAAAACTGTGTAATAAATGAAAGCAAAAGAAATTAATCATGAAAGTTACCTTTTAAAACTTGTATTTATGATCTGCTTTCTTTCTTCAGCAAATAAAAGTATTGTGAAGATTCTTCATGGCCAGTGGTTGAAGAAAATAGGTTCTAGTTTGTGAGAAAATAGGTTTAGTTTGTGAGAATCACCAGCAGGGAAGAACATCTCACAGGAATCTGGTTTTGATCTCATCAACAGTTAAATTTTTACACTGGCAATTTAAATTGCTCCTAAAGCAAATTGAATTTTCCTGCCTCATAATATTTGGAATTGTTTACTGCCCAATTATAAACATCTGGGCCATTATCATCCTAACTTTTTATTTACCATTTTATTCCAAATTGTCACTGATTAATAAACTTTATAAACATTTATAAAAATTCAGACACCAAAGACTTCCATCAAATAAACCTTCTGCACTATGGAGAGGATCATATTAAGGATATTGATGTACAAAATGTACTGATAAAAATTTGTCATTGAACAATACTTTCTGAGAAGTTTTAGAAACTCTGATCTAAGAACTATCCAATTAGTCCAATCTAGTCTCAAGGAGAATTCTATAGTAAGAATTTGGTAGAAGGACAATTATGGAGACCTCATGAACTTCAAACACTACCTAAAAATTACCTCAAAATTACCTGAATTTTTGGTCCTTTATGTATATTATGAGAGCAAATTTCATTGCACAAATTCTTCGTACAACAAATGGTTTAACTCTACAAATTTTTCCTTCAACAAATACGTAGAGTATGATATCTACTTCTCCAAACTTTCATATTGCAAGCATTTATACTTGTGTCCTAGCGATAACAGTCCTACATATTGCAGAAGAGAGAAAACCTTTAGTCCAAAATTATATCTTCACTAGTCAGAAATTAAAGGAAATAATGTAGCTGTAGGAGAAGGTGTCAGAATTCAGCATGGGACATTAAGCTCTTGAAGGAGAAGACAAAACATACATGGGAAGGCCATAATTCCTCCCAGTTAGCTTTGGCAGAGCTCCACAGTTTTGCCTAATTCAAAGTCGAGTTAGGCTCATTTTGGGAAAGGGCTCAGGTTTACCTTATTTTCACGTTAAGTGGTTTTGTGGTTCTCCATAGAAGCTGTTGTAGTTAGGACTTGCAAGGAAAACAATTTAATACAGGACATATAATTTATACTATTATTTTATAATACACAAGAGTCAAACACAAAAAGTGCAGGAAATCTGTCCTCACAGTAAAAACCCTAAAAAATCCAGCTGAGGGCCCAGATCGCGTGGCAACATCCTGCATGAATCCCGCTCAGACCTAGAGCCCATGACAATGTCTCATGCAAGTCTGTGTCATAGATCTACGCTGGGAGGGCCCAAGGTTCAGCAGTGGAAGCCAGAAAGTCTAAGCCATCAGGATGAAGGATTTGTATCAGTAGGCTGAGGGTTCTGCAGTGGAAGCCAGAAAGTCTATGCCATCAGGATGAAGGATTTGTATCAGTAGGCTGAGGGTTCTGCATTGGAGCCAGGAGGCAACACTCAAAGTAAGGGCCAGAGCTCCCCACAAAATTACCACAGCCATCCTTAGTGACAAGGTCCTGAGCTCCCCCAATAATGAGAGCAACCAAGTTCATATTAGGAATTCAGCACAATAAGCTTCTCCTGGACATTGAGTAGCACACATCTTCCCCTCCAGAGCCAGGAAGTGGTAAAGACCGGAACAAACCCAAGGTGAACTGCGGCCATTCTCAGCAACAAGGTCTCTAGCTCCTCTGGCGATGAGAACAACCAAGTTTCTATCAGGAAAAAAGCTCGACAAGCTCCTCCAGGAGAACCAGCAACACCCACTTCTTCCTCTCCAGTTCTCTGAGGTTGGCAACCATCCTCCCGTGCTGATTCAGTTCAGCTGGTACTACAAGTTGACCACCAGTTGTCAATCCACCACAGAAGTGCCTTTAGTTTTGTAGTTTTTCTATGTTGGATTTACGGGCTGCATAAATTTACTTCAGGAATTTCTCAAAAGAATATTAGAAGATTTTTGGTTGACAGAATGATACTAAATAGCAAAACACTGTGAAGCACAGTATTAACATAAGCTCTCTGATCATAAGAGACTTGATCATTTTGAAATGAAATCAGTAGAGTACAATATTCCAGTGTTGTTTTCCCCTTCACTATAATGATATCTTTTAAATAATGTCATTTTAGAAAGTGACTGTAGTGCTTTTAAATTCTAATTTCACATAATTAATAATCATCTATCATAATGTTTTGGATTACTATTAATTCTCTCATTAATACTATCTTAGGTCTTTCTGTATGCAGAGGAGTAAAGGAACAATTCCTGCAGTGCAGTGCTGTACTACATATTATTTTATCTCCTAACAGAATGCATAAAATTTTACATATTTAAGAGTATTTAAAATGTACTTATCTAACGTCTTCAAATGTGTAAATCAATTCCAAGTATGAAATGCTTTTTCTACATTATGTGATCATTTAGAATAAATGTTTGTTTTAAAATATTGTAGATAATATCATGGTTTCATATTTTAATCCTGTAGTAACCTATAAGTATATATAAGTAAATTAAAAATACTTGAGATTCTGTATGTCCATTTTCTTTTATGTCATTTATTTTCTTAAGTATTTTAAGGTTTTTTGAGCATAACAAGTATTATAAGGTTTTAATCTATGGATATGTAAAGTTTTATCTCAAGGGCAAAAGATACAGTCTTGCAAGTAAAAAGCTTAAATTTTGCTGAGTGTGTGGAGTACACCTGCAATCCCAGCACTCTAGAGGCTGAGTCAGGATGATTGCTGCAAGTTTGAGGCTGGCCTGGACTATGTAGTACACTCAAGAACAGTCTGAACTACATAGTGAGACCCTACCTCATAAAACAAAACAAAACAAAACAAAACAAAATTATTGTAATATTCAAAAGCTAACAAGGTTTTACTATAGTTGTTGTTCTTTGTATCCCTGAAAGTGAAATACTATAATAAAAACCAGGGATACAAACTTAGGTAAGATTTGGAGAAAATTTAGATTATCAGTATCATCTCTGTAACCCCCTAATTTTGGTTCATTACAAAATTAATAGGAATATTAGAAATTTTCAACAGTAATGCAAGAAACTTGTGTTTTGAGGAATATAAATATGTATTACATTATAATGTGTTTCATGGGAAAATAAATCTTGGACATTTTTGTGTTAAAAAATTCAATGAGTTTTCTTGAATAAAACATGAAGTTTTAGAGTCCTTCATATGCTGTTATGAATGATAAATCTCTGAGATCATTGTATAATAGTATTCAGGATTTTCTAAACTAACATTGTTTTCTGAAAGCTGCTAACACAAAGTACTACAGTCTAGCATCTTCCAAAACTTGTTCCACAGACTAGTGCCTGTTTTTGAAATATATGACCCACCCACAATGAGTTACAATCAGAAATTGATATATTTTATAAACTTTTATCAGAATATGATCAAAAGACTTTAATTTAATTTTCCTTATTTAGTACATTGTTGCCTTAGATATTTCTCTCATGTTTTCCTAAGTAAAGCTATTTATCTGATTGTATAGTAGCCTACAAGGAGAAATTTACCACAGAAAATACTGAAAAAATTCATATAAATAAGTAAATATCCTGTGTGGAGCTTTTTGGTTGGAAAAAAAACTCCATTTTGATAAGTACTCTTTTGAAAGGTTCAATTTCACTTTCTCTACCTTTCAGAGGAAGAAGAAGGTAGCGGAGGAGGAAGAGGGGAAGAAAGTTGAGTTTCAACTCCTATCTGCATAATAAGAGAAAAACAATTTGTGAGTCTAGACTTGTGATCTGAAGCCAGATTAGACTCTGGAACCATTTGTTCATAACGCTAAGAGAGGACATAGTTCTACGGATAAAAGAACATATAATAATTACCAAGGTGGGTAAATAAGGCAACATAATCCTGGAACACTCGAGGCAGTTAAATTCTGACATCTGCAATAGAACAGCTTTCTTAAAAGACAGTCTACAGACAGTGACAAAAATGAGGACAGCTTGATGGAGAGAAAAATAGAAGGAAACCTATCTGGTAGCTTTCTATTTTTGTGGTTTTAATTTCTCAAGATTTTTCTGAATTTCTGCTCTTTAGGTCCAAGAGACAGGGCTGTTAATCTAATAATAAAATCACCCTTTTGGCTTAAAGTAGTTTCTATATTGGTGACTGAGAAACCTTGTCTAAAATAATATATTCTATGTGTTATATTATTCATAACAGCATCCATAAGTGACCACTGTCCACAGGAGGGTTCTGTGATCTCGACATTATTGACATTTTGAGCCAGTTAATTCTTTGTTTCAAATTGTCTTATGTAGTGTTTAGCTCACCTCTGACATCTTTCCAAATGACAGAAATATCCCCAAGTTAGGCAAACCAAGAATTTTTCCTGACATTGCTTGATCTCTTGTTTCTCAGGACAAAAACATTCCCGATTGAGGACCGCAGGACTACAGGATAAACCTAATGCCAACAAATTGTTCCTGTAGGAGACTCCATTCACATCTCCTGGTATTTTTCCTCAATTAATTATGCTACAAAATCAAGGGTCTCTTATGGGACTCATTTTAAACCATGGAACTTACCAATAACTGCTACTTTGAACAGACCTTATACCTCTCTAGTTAGGCTGGCTGATTTCCCTCCTGTAGAAGTTTCTAGTTTTGCAAAAACAGTGCCTCTTTTAAAAATTCAACTTTGTATACTCCTGTGCTTTTGTTTTTTCTACCTGTTCATTATGATGCTGAGAAAATTTCCCTCAAATAATGGCTCCCGTAGATCCGTTGGCCGTCAGATAGTTTTATAATAGTATATACTACACTGCATTGCATCCTCTTCAAAGCTATTTCTAAAAGTCCGTGGCCCTCTAACAGGCACGGTTGTATGATTTTATGGACGGACACTGCATACTGCCCTAACTGCACAGAGTCACTCACTGTTCTTCTGAGAGTAAAGGTTGTAGGCTATGGTAAAGAAGGTCCTAAAATTGCCCAGCTTATATGATTGAATATACACACTCAAAGATGTGGTAAGTATAACATGAACAGAAGAGCCGATCAGGGAATAGTCATCCTTCCTAGCCTTGAGTAGGCTTCAAACTAAAGGACCAGGAACACTTGTGTCAGGGGCTCTGTACCATCCATTAATGTGTGTATTCAACAAGTATTCTTTGAGTATCTGCTGTGTAACAAATAGGAGTCTAGGAACTGAAAACACAAAGCTAAAAGAGACAAAGCTCTTGACCAAATTAAACTCATATGTTTTAAAGAGCATTAATATATAACAGTTTGTCAGCATGTAAGTAACAATACCCATCAATACATCAAGAATATGCAGTCTGTATTGTAGACACCTGACCATGGGGGAATTTTTGAGGAGTAGATAACTGAGCTGAAATTAGTGGTGAGTGGAGGAGGAGAGCCTTGGAAGAGCTGAAGACCATTTTGAGGAAAAAAATAAAACCTCCGGGCAAAGTGCTTTGTGTGTTTTCAGTGTGGCTGGTACCTATTAAATGAGGGACAGGATGATAAGAAGCGAGCTGAAGAGGTAGGCAGGGATCAGATCACAGTAAGACAAATCCTGGAAGACTTTAAACAAGTTCTTGATGGAATCTGAATCACATTTTGAAATAAATCACTGATGACTGATTTTCCAGAGATATGGTGACAGAGAAGAGGTCACATTTCTCTGTGTCCTTGGGCTCTGTTGAACTATGTGAGAAGTTGGTGTCATACAGAAATTGGCTGTGTTGCCTGGCGTGGTGACGCACTCCTGTAATCCCATCACTTGAGAAGGTGAGGCAGAAGGATCGTTGTAAGTTCAAAATCAGCCTGGGCTACAAAGTGAGCTCAAGGCCAACCTGAACTGCATAGCAAGACTTTGTCTCAAAATGACAACAAAAAAAAGAAGGAAGGAAGGAAGGAAGGAAGGAAGGAAGGAAGGAAGGAAAGAAAGAAAGAAAGAAAGAAAGAAAGAAAGAAAGAAAGAAAGAAAGAAAGAAAGAAAGAAAGAAAAAGAAAAATTGGCTGTACTTCTTATAGAAGCACATTCTTCATTGTGGAATCATAATATCACATTTATTTCTACATTTCTTTGATAAGATTCTAGCAAAACTATATCTAAACTTTCCTATATAGGCCTGAGGTCCTGGGGAAATGTGAGAAATAGAGAACAGCAACAAACAGAACAGCTGCTTTCTAGTCCAGTATTAACAGTTTTGTGCTTTTTTCTCTCAATAAAACCGACACTGTGCCCATTGTCATTGTAAGCGAGCTTTTCATTCTATATCTCTGTACATTACAGGGGAAAGGAATGGGGGTATTGAAAAAATCTTATGTCTATATTTAAACATTTATAATGCACCAAAAAGTGTCCAGCATTTGAGTTCTGAAAAACATTGTGAAACTAGACACCAGAACATCCTCTTTATACAAAATACATAGCAATGCTGGCCAGATAAGAAATTCTCCTCAGTGCACAACCCAACTCATAAAAATGAAAAGGCCAAAACCAACAGGAAAGTTTAAAGCGAACTGATGCCGTCACTGATGCTACGCCTGGACTGATCTTGACAGTCAAGCAGCTAGAGCTGTAATGCAGGGAAGATTTGGGCTCCGACAACCGAGGGAGTTGGAGCTAATGCAGGCAGGAACTTCAGCTACTCTGCGGATTCTACCACAAGTGAAAAGTGTTCAGAAAAGCCAAACATCCCGGCAACAGTAAATACCATGAAAATTAGCGTGTTTCCACTTTTGCTCTAGGAAAGAATAAACGTTTCCAAATTTGCTATATGGGTTGTATATTCGAGCATTCTACAAAGCACATACCCAGAAGTATACAAAACAGCCCTTGCTAAGAAATGACCATAGAGCAGTCCTTGGTAGGTAGCACCCAGCGACAGACTGTAGTTATCAGGTGTATCTCTTCCCAGGTTTCATGGAATGCTCAAAGAATATGAATTCAATTTAAAATTGTATCTCACTATCTGATTTTATAGAATGAAAATTTCTGAAAAGACTGACTTATTATGAGAAATGAAGGGAAGAGGAAAGGAAGGAAAGATAACAAGGAAGCAATAAAGTAAATTTTTATCCAGTCAGCTCACCAAAATAATGAAAAAATCTAAAGGTGAAGAAAAGCATTAAAATACAGGATTATTAAGAAAAATGTGATAGCATTTATCAAAATTTGAACTATGAATACCATTTACCTTTAATCACTTTACCTAAAAATGGTATATATACTTCAATTTCCCCTTTTCTGTATATATTTTAACATTCCTTATATCACTTATTAAACTAGTCATGTCATTTAAACAAAGATTTTGTATTACCTTTTGAAGCAATGAAAATATTAACTCCATGAGTGTCAGTTAATTAGGTCACTCTTGTTTCCACAACACATGGTACATTATACACCCTCAATGGAAATCAATGTGTGTGTATGTAATATGTTGCCTATAATATATAGTCACAAATATGCCTTATAAGAGGCTTTTAATACATCATGAGGGGCCGGAGACTTAGCTCAGCGGCATAAGCGCCTGCCTTGCATGTGCGTGGTTGTGAGTTCGATCCCCGGTACCAAAAAATAAAAAAAAATTAAAAAATATATATATAATGTTTATAATTTTATATATAAATACATAAATAGAGAATATTCAAATACACAACCCATGTAGCAGATTTGAAAACACTTATTCTTCACCCAGAGCAAAGGTCGAAACACACTAATTTTTATGTTATTTACATATATATATATGTGTGTGTGGTTTGTGTATAATGTATGTATTGTACCGTGAGTGATATTGAGTAATATTATGTAAGTCTTAGGGTTATGGTTCAGAATGCAAAATTCAGAAACAACCACCTTGTTCACAGTGAACAAATAAGATGTTTGATCACACTACTTTAGTATATATAGTGCATCTCTGTGTGCTGATATGGAAAAATGTGTAGGACATAATAAAGGAAAATAAATCATAGAAAGAGACAAATATAGTAGTTATGACATTTATGTAAAATATATTTCCATTCTAATACTTTTTTAAGAAAAAAATAACTGCACATGTGTAAATGTGGAGGAAAAACCTTACAGAGTTCCCAGGCTGGAAACGCCTGGAAGACAGGGTAGAGAAAGCAGTGCAGGCATGTGCTTCGCTGAGATTCTAAGTTATGTGACATTAAAAAAGAAGAATGAAAGCTACAGAAAAGATGATTTAAAAGCTTTAAGGGTGTTTTTAAATACATCTTTTTAAATATTTCTGATAGTTTGGCCTCTACAAAGTGAGACATTTTGGTGCGTTAATTTCAAGTTAACTGATCCTTAATTGCATAGCTGGAAACCCCAAGTCTCTGTAATCGACTAGTTGCAAATTACTTCAATGACAGCAACACAATAGGAACTGTCTTTCATATATATCTATGTATATATGTATGAAATAATATATAATAATACCATTGGACCTGTCTTTTATATTTTATAATATATCATTATAAATAAAATAATATATTATATATAAATTATTACAATTTCAGCTTAATTTATCTACCAAACTATTGATCTGTCTGTTACCTAACAATCCATCTGTTTATCTGGTCAACTCTCCGGTCAACAGTGTTTCTCAGATCTTGGACCTGCCTATTTAGAAACTTCTGTCTGTGGTCTGTAATTTTGCTCATTTCCTAGATGTCCATCTTCTTAAAGCTGAGAACCAATTTCATGTTAAAATACTGAACTCTGAATCAAGATTAAAGACATGAAAGATTTATGAACAAATGGAGCTTTCCTCTAGGACTCCAAGGAACACTTTGGCTGTTGTGAATAATGCTGCCATGAAGATAAATGATAAAATATCTCCTTGAGATTCTGTTTTATATTGTTTTAGATATACAGCTAGACGTGAAGTTATTGGATCATATAGTAATTTCTTGAAGACTTATCTGACTGTTTTTCATAGCTGCCTCATCATGTACAGTAGTACATAAGAGTTCTAATTTCTCTTAAATCATTAACAATATGTGTTGTTTTCTCTTTTGGTGTTGTTGTTATACTCTTGAGAATGATGTGGTCCTCTCTTTTTTTAACATGAAACACTAACATATTTACTATATGTTAAATGCATAATTAGCATTAAACAATAGTTAACCTTCCCATGAAAGTCAATTGTTTTCTAACATCTTTTTAATAGCTGTTCCTATGGTTAAGAAGATTGTTTCTCACATATTTGTAGGACCATAGTCTTTGTCATTTTTTTTTATTTAGAAAGAAAAAAAAAACAAACAAAACAGAAAAAAGGGTAGCAACAATACAGAATTCCAAAGGAAAAAAAGAAAAGAACAACAACAACAAAAAAAAAAACCACTAAGAAATCACTGGTTGATAAGTTACATACTGTCATCTTGGAAATAGTTGTTCAAGTTACAAAATTAAAGCATACAAAGTAGACATTCAAACAGTGAGACTATTAACAGTTCTGCTCAACAATCTAACATAAGCAGTAGTATGGTCATCTATCTTCCACACTTAAACATACACGCAGTTATATCCTTTAGAGCACTTTCTTTTGCTCTCTCATCTTTGTCATTTTTGTCATGGCTTAAAAGAAAGACTTTGCTGAGAGGCCTTTTCCAGTTATAATAGAGAAAATCATCCAGGTGACATTTAAGGCATCATTATTTTAATCATCTGCATAAAACCAACCAATTTTATTGTATATATATATATATATATATACCTATGAATGACTTTTATGTTTATTTTAAATTTATTTTAACTTAAATTATAATTTAAATTCAAATTTAAATATTCAATTATAATTTAATATTCATGAGGGTAAAGACCATACCTCTTTCACTCATTATTATATTTTCAGTGCTAAAACTTTTGAAAAATACTTATTGAATTTGAGCAATTACAAAAGTAAGAAGATTTTAATGAGTGGGTAAAAAATTCCAGATAATCACTTCCGCTTTTCCCTGTAGTTTGCTTTTATAGTCACAGATCTGATGCTTCTGATTTTATAAGTGCAGTGGCACAGTAGTCATTTTACAATTCCCATAAAATTAAAGCTGGAGATGAAGAAAAGTAAAGGCCACAGTCAAAGTAATGGGTCATGTCTGCTGCAACAGGAATTACTGGCCGTGTCCACCAGGTGACGGGTTGTATCTCTCTTTATAGTTAGGAAATGCACAGAGTGTGAGAACTGAGCAAGAGGAGCTTTAAATTGTGGAGTTAAGGAAAGCTGCTTCCTCTTCAAATCTTTATTTTATCACAATGACACAACATAAAGTCAGAGCATATAATGGGGTGAAAAGAATAAAATTTTACAGCTCCCTGGAAGGCATGTCTTTCAATTTAATTCGTCTGTCAACCCCAGAAATGATCATCGAGCCCATTATTGGCAGCCGTGTGCCATGGTAACTTTCAGGCTTTTGCTTCTGTCTACACAGAAGTTTGCCACCGAATCGCTCTCTACTGTCTTCATGGATTTCTTTTTGAGATTGTTTTTAAAGTAAAAATCTCCATTAGAACAAGGTGGCATGTCTTGATAAGAAGGTGTTTAATTTGTTTAGCATGGAAATGTAATCACTTGAGCTCAAACATTTTATCAATTTTGTTATAAACAGGGGTGATCTGCCTATGCTCACACCATTCATCTTAGTAAAATAATTTTCTCATTTATTTTACTTCCTGGGACACAAAGTAAGAAAGCTAAGCAGAGAAAAAGAAATGAGAGGATTATAGAAAAGGAGAATTAGATCTATGAGTCAGTGGCTTTCTTTCCTTCAAGTCAGATTATGGTTCCTTGGCTCACTGTAGTCTATTTTTGCACTGCTATCACAAAATACCTGTGAGTGGATCGTTTTTGCAAAGGTGCTTATTTAAATCACAATTTGTGTTAGATAGATTTGGCCCTTGTGAAGACCTTACATATATCATTTCTGTGTCAACAGCAAATGTGGAAGAGATTTCACAGAAAGCAGGGAGCCAGAGAGAGATTCAGGGGCCAGGCTTGCTTTTGTATAACAACTCACTCTTGTAAAAACTAACCAGAGTTTTGTGAAAGGACCTTAATCTTTCCCAAGGCCAGCAGCCTCAATGATATATTCCTCTCCCACTAGACTCCACACTTTAGAATTTTCATTATCCCTTACTATTACCATATCAAGGACTATATTTCCAGTGTCAGACACTTGGAAGACAGTCACAGTATAACCGTGCCATAGCACTTTCCCTTGTTGTCTAGGGCAACGCTTGACACAATACCACACAGAAGCTCAGCTCATTCTAATGTGTGCCCTGAATATGTTCAAGGATAGATAAGCAAAACTGCAGTTTGATTGTTAAAAGATCATTTTCTGACAAAAAGCTAAAAGTCATGATGCTCGTTCAGATATAAAAATGATCACATGTTCAGGATTTGATATAACTTATTAATGAGAAAACCAGTGAGGTGTTACAGTCGGTTCAAGGGAGAATTCAAGGACAGACACACTTATAGAGAGGAATATTAAAATGAGTACACAAATGGAAGCAATACTGATATTTCGAGGAGTTAGGGACATTTTCCTGCTTCCAGCTATTATTAATTTGCATGGAAACATACACAAATTATTTTGCATTGCTATCAGTTTTCTGCAAATTTCAGAATAGTTTTATAGCCACCATGCAATTAGGATTCAGATAACCTAGAAGAATGTATTACAGATAATGAGAACATTTCCCTGTAGATTGAATATGCATGTAACTTCTTCCCACTCAGCGCTACTTGTTCCTTTCTTGGTTCCACCTCCTGCACTAATTCCATGACTACTGGAAAACGCTGTGCTCACGGATAGTTACCAATGGAGGTTTCATAATTATGTAAGGCCAAAAAACATAGGAAGACAAATTTTAATAGAAAGCTTTGAAAGGGAAATATTGGTAAATAAAAATCATACTACATTCAAGAGTGGTTTCCGTAGTGTAGTGGTCTTCATGTTCGCCTCACACGGGAAACGTCCCCGGTTCGAAAAATCATACTACATTCTGGCCTCATTTTAGCTAAAATTCCACACGTAAAAGCTTAGGATTACAGGGACTAAGTAGCATCTCCTTTTTTGGTGAGGAAACAGGAGCCTAGAAAGACTGAGGAAGAGAGAGGGGATCGAGTGGTAGGGGAGGGTAAACCCAGTTCATGTGACATGAGAGCGACTTTTCCATTTCTCTGAATGAGACACCTCGGTGAACACCACTGTGCACGAAGGTGTAGTCACGATGATAACTGCCAGAACATTCGTTCCATAGCTTTGATTTTCTCCAGTACCTCCCCTTTACCGGACATTTTCCTCAAGGATGATGATGTCATGGACCAGGAAACAGAAAGTGTTATTTCAGGCTTCACAAAAGGCTGAGACAGGATTCCTCCTAGTATCAGTTAGAATAATTCATTCAGAGTACCTAGGACGGTGCTGCACGCGTGATGAGCACTCAATGTTAGTATATTGAAAATAACAAATGTGGCTATTTTCAGCTCTACAAAATAATAACTAACTTTTGATGACTTTCTTTTTTCACACGAGCATAACCTAAGTATGCCACCTGTAGCTCAAAAAGTGGGGTGCGAAACTCCACAACACCTTAGCTTCTTTCCAGTTCAATACTGGTTTTATCTTATTGGCTATGGCTTACTTGCACGTTTCCTACAGATAGAAATTTGTAGGCTGCCTACTTGCACACAAACAAGGGCTGCGAGTATCCCTGGAAACGCGTCCGTGTTCCACAGAGAGACCCAAAAGTCAGCAGGAGGTCAGAAATTTTCAGGGACCAGTGACACTGTGTTGTCCTGCCTGATGGGTTGGGGTTTTCTTTCAGTAGCGGCACCAGGACAGGGACCAAGAGTGATAACTGGGACACACGTCAGTGGCCATCATACAGTTCAAACTTACATTCACATCATTCTTTCTGTTCTGATTGCTGTAAATAATTATACTGAACATTATTTTCTTAGAACTATGAGCCACCAAAGACCCAATCCATCTCTAGCATTCAGGAGGAAGAAAAAGATTATATATAATAAAAACAGAGAATATATATATATTATATATATATATTTTATATATATAAAAAGATTATATATAATAAAAACAGAGAATATATATATATTCTCTGTTTTTAGCTTCTTATAATTATATATATATTCTATATATATATATTCTCTGTTTATTCTCTGAATATATATATATATTCTCTGTTTTTAGCTTCTTATAATTAGTACCCTAATGACCAGAGCTATTGAAATCAGTTGGTCTACACTTTCTGCCAAGTCTACAAAATGGACTTTTATCCAAGAAGTCTAATGCTGTATTCCTGTGAAAATATAGAAGAAAAAAAATAACCTTTCAAAACTATTTTTTGCTGTTCAAACATAAAAGGACAAAGTGACCTGTTTTGTTGTTAGGTTCTTACACATTCTTTTTCTCATTTTAATGAAATGTTATTCACATTCCAAAGCCCTGCTGAAATTGGGCCCAGGAGTGCTAAAGTTCCTGTAGGTCTTTGCTTCAGGTCTGTAGAAAAGGGCAGATATTTCAGTTAGTTCTTTAAACTAGTAAATGACATTGCCAGAAGAAAAAGTACCACTTATTCATTTTGCATAGTTCTTAATTGTGTTTTAAGAAGGAAGGCAAATTTCTGTGTCTTAGGGTCATCCTTTCTTAAATCTTGCTATATTTCTTCATGATTTTGCTTCCTGTTTTGAAAAGTCATTTTCACAATATTCTTGAAAGCATCAGTTTTTTCCAGATCTCACTATTCCCATAAACTGAAATTCATTTTATTATAGATAACAGGACAATTGTTTTAAGAAATATTCCCCATACACATTTTCTATTATTCCCATTAATATTTATTACACAATTATACTGCATTAGACGCAATGCAATACACCAAATACATTCTCACTAATCCTAAGAGAGTTACACTTTAAAGTAAAAATATAAATAATTCACTTCTCCTTTTTTGGTGTTTTTTTTCCTCAAGGCACTAAAGAAATATTTTGTAGAGTAAGCTACATTTAGAAATTAAAAGGAAAGAATTCAAAAGAAGCAAGCAAAAACCACTCACAGCAGGTACGGCTTTCCACAACATAAACACGATTTCATTTGGCTAAGGACAGGAGAATCAGCAATAAAATAAGGGGAAAAGATTGTGAGGCACAAGCAAAGGAAAGAGAACACCTTAGACACCGAGAATTTCCAAAACTCTTCCTACTGTGCTTGTGGCAAGGTTGGCAGCAAGCAGCAAGGGACAGGTTCAAGAGCAAAACAACACAGTGAAGAATCTAAATAAAAAGCAGCAGTTAGAATAGCAAACAATTCTTAAAAGGTAATAATGGCTTTGGAAGCAAAAAAAAAAAATACTCACAATTACACAATGTCACTAAAAGCTCCTTAATTTAAATATGTCCTAATCCAAAAAATACACATAGAGCATTGTGCTTTATTCAACAGTCTTTTTTGCTTCTGTTTTCTACTTGAAACAGAAATGAATTTTACTTTTTCCTAAGGGAATGAAGGTGGGGTGTGGAGATGAGTAACAGATGAGTATACTTTCTGTCATTGTGATAAACTTTGCAATTAAACTTAATTAAAGCTCATTAGCCACCAAGGGAGGATAAGAAATAAATTTCTAAAAATGGAATATTTCCTTTAGACATATTTAAGAACCAGAGGATATATTTTCATTAAAAGCTAATCTGCTTTATCAAGTTAATAGTAATGTTGACAGTAACTGTGTTGCATCTTTTGTGAAAATCCCATAAGATATTAAACAAAGCTGGCTATTATCTCAAATTACTCAAACACAAAATTACAGAAGCCACAAAATAATTTAAAAAGTGGCTTTTTGTTTTAAGACAGAAGATTTTTGTATCATTTTCTTACTGATATGCAATCAAATAACAAATATCAAGCAATTCCATTTTTAATTTTACTGAAGTATAATTGTATAATTTCTGATGGGTTGTACATATGTTTCTGCTCTTACCATTTTCTCATTCAATATCCAGAATAATTCCATCATTCCAGAAAGTCCCCTCATTTGCCTTGGCAAAGCAAATTACTTCAATTCCCCTCTCCAAGCAATCGTTGACCTGATTTCTACCATAGTAAGTTAGTTTTGTTTTATTTTACAGGTCATAGAATGGATTCTACATTTGGTATTTTCATGTGGCTGGCTACTCTCACTTGAAATGTTTTTGTCATTCTTCGATGATGGTATAGGTACCAGTAATTAATCTATTTCACAAGTAAGGCACTATTTTATGAATATACTGCAGTTTGTTCATTAATCTCATTGTTTACTCACATGCTTAGTTTTGTTTTAGAAACTTTTGCAAGCACTTATCAACAAATATTTTTGTGGATATATGTTTTTACTTCTATTGAGTGCAGTCTTTAGGTGTTTGACTTCTGGACCCCATGATATGTGTGGTTTAACCTTTATAATCTACATTTAGGCAGCTCATCAACAGTGGTGTACAGTTTTGTGCTCCTTTGAGCAGTGAGTTACATCCTTGCCGATGTTTCAATAGTGTCCATCATTTTGCTAGCTATTCTGCTAGCTATGTAGTTGCTTCCTTCTATGATTTAATTTACTAAATTTCTTGAAAATAAATCATGGTCTTAATGATCATTCAAAAAACTTTTTGTGAAAATACTTGCTGAAACTTTAGGTCATTTTTCATTTTATTTTTCATCTCTAGTATTTTTTGGACTATTCAAAGCTTTTTTAATACTCTAGACATAAGATTATGCATAGATATTTTACTGAAAAACTATTTCCAAGACACCAACCTCCTTCAACTTCCTACCAGTCTTTCAGTGACACTTACAGAAGAGTAGAAAAAATGGTTTATTTTGTAAAGCCCAATTTATGAAGCGTGTTTTTTTTTTGATACTGTGGATTGAACCCAGGGCCTTCACACTAAACAATGTCTTTAGCCTTTTTTGCCTTTTTATTTTTGGGACAGAGTCTTCCTAATACAGTTTGAGTGTTCATTATTTTTTCTCTATTATTTATTACATATTTCATTGACTTCTATTATTTTTTAATGCTTTCCTTCCACTTATCTTCATTAAATTTACTTTCCTTTTCCTGGCTTCCCATACTTAGAACATAGCTCAATGACATAAAATCTTTCATCATTTTAATATAAGTGTTTAAAGTTACAAATTTCTGCCTAAGCACTCTTTTTATCTTCATTACACAAATTTTGCTATATTTTGTTTTTATTTGCATGCAAGTAAAACATATTTTCTAGTTTTCCTTTCAAATTATTTTTAAGTGTGTTGCCTTCTTTCGAACCATTTAAGAATTTTTCACACATCTTTCAGTAATTGACTTCACATTTAATTCTTTTTGGATGGAGAATATATTATACAGGCTCTCAGGTTTTTTTGAAAGATCAATGAAAAGTGATTTTAAATGGCTTCATCATCATCAAATTCACCATCAGTTTAAAACTTTTCTGCCAATACTCTCGTTACCTTCAATCTGTAACTGAAATTGTGTCCTTCTATAATTTGCTTCTCTGTTAGTCCCCCTCAAAGGAGCTGGATTTTCCTCACACATCTCTCAGAATATAGTCCTGAAAGTGAGCTGTATTTTAATCCTTTTGATGCGGCTTCTTCTAGATCATTCTTCCTCCCTTGCAAGTGCCTCTGATTTGAACCTCATTTCAGACCCAATTGCCTACTGCTTTTCGTATTGCATTCACCTGCCAACCTCCTGACTCCTAACCTCGCTTGGTGCTTAAAGATTTTAGCACCTGGATCTAATACTCTGCTTAGGTGATTGTTATTGACAATCACCATCTTTACATCGATTATCTTTCTTTTCTGTATCCTCTAAAGATTCCTGATTTTTCCTCATTTAATGAACTTGGTCTGTACTCAGTTTTAGCCCCGTGTTATGAAAGTTACCCCATGAACCTGAACGGTGGTGAGGTTGCAAGTGGTGGCCATTGTATCAGTTCCAAGCATCAAGTTCTCTGCCCCTTTCTAGTCTCACTCTTTTCATTTCTCCTCTCCCGCCAGCTCCAGCAATCCTTCTGTCTTCCTTACACCTTGAGACCATTACCTGACCCCATTTCTAGTTCCTTCTGTCTTTTACATCCTCTTTTATCCTCTTTTCTTCCCATGAAAGTCACGCTTTGCAAAAAGCCTTAGTGTTCATCTTGCTTTTAACTTCACTTTTTTTCCCTTTATCTTTTAGCATGTTCACTTGGTAAAACAACTTTTGTGTTGTCTGACACAGACACCCAGGAGGATAAAACACACAACTGTACAACAAATTTTAAACTGATGATCACTTAACATACATAGGTCTTTAACCTGAAGATCCCAAATATATTCCTTGAACTTCTTTCTTCTCTTACAAAATGCTGTATATACTTATCTTTTCCTTTAAATCTGTAACACACTCTCTCACTTTCTTCATACTTACTTCATAGATAAAAGGACAAACTTGAAAGTAAGAGTAAACCCTAGGGTAACTTCAATGTCAAAACCTGCATAGCGTATTATCTTGGGTTTTAGTATGAATAGCTGTAATGGTTGACATTGTGTCAACTTGAGAAGTCCAGAAACTTAACTAAGTAACTCTGTAGTTCTACATCCAAGGGCATAGATGAATGTCCTAAGGTGGCTGTTTATGCCTCATGATGTTGTGATGTCTGATTCATTGTGTCAATTTGAGAAATGTAGAAGTGTAACCTAAGTGTCTCAGCAGTTCTGCATCCCAGGTTGTACAGGACCGACCCCAGGATGAATAGAATGCATACAATTTAAGGAAGAGAAAGAGGCTTGCTGCCCCTCATCTTTTTGTTCTTGTTCCTTTTGCTGTCTTCCACTGCCATAAATGGTTAATCCCACCCTGCTTCAGAACCAGCTGGTTACAGACGGAAACCTCCAGAAACTGTGAGCTAATTAAATCTTTCCCTCTTTAATTTTGGGTGTTGGTCCCAGTAATGAGAAAAAAATAACTAAGACAATAGTGTTCCTCAACACAGAGTTACGGCTAGTATCTTGCTGTATACTAAACCTGAGACTCCTTTTTCATTTTAAAAATACAGCAATTATCACTTTTTGTTTTCCTGCTTTCTCTCTTTCCCCTTTATGATGATGAACATAAACTATGCTAATCTTTCTCTGTCTCTCTCTGTCTCTCTGTCTCTCTCTCTCTCTCTCTCTCTCTCTCATTTCCCTCTGTACTCTAGAGCAAAGTTCTTTTATCAGTATTTGTCACTTATTAATTCCTCTTGGAAGTTTCTAAAGTAAATATACTTCAATTAGGATTTCATCCTCCCAATCCCCTGTATGTGCTTTTCTCAAAGGCACCGAAGACTTGCACACTGCGAAGTGTAGTGTTCACTTTTGAGACTGTAGCCTACTCGACAGTAACCAGTTGTAAGATTTTAGCATTTTAATTTGCGGATTCTTATTTATTTGGTTTCCAGTAATTTATACTTCTTTGGCTTTTATTTTACCTTCCTGACCACTTCTATATTCTTTTCTTATTCTTTATGCGTCCTCAGCCAGAAACAACTACATAGGTTGTACAGAGCTGCTCCCGATGAAAATGCAAGACCTTTTTGTCAAATGTGGGGCATGACAAGGCAAGAACAAACCCTAAAACAAACGTGGGACTCCTCTAAGTATAGGATGCAGTGCATTTACATGGACATCAAGTCTAAAAAATCAGTCCTGCCTCAGACCCTTAATTTTGGAGTACTCTACTATTCATTCTAAGGCTGTAAGTTCAGACATTAACTCTTTTCTCTTTGTTTCTACTCCCTAAGTAGTCTCATTTAATTTCTTGTATTGAAATCTAACTATTTGATGATGATTTCTGAATTTATATCCCTCTATGCAAACTATACACTGAATTTCCTCTTGTGTGAGAGATAGGAATTTCAATTTAATATGTCACAAACCAAGATCTGAGTCTCCTTTGAAAACTGGCTATATTCCTACTTTTCTTTGATTCACTTAATGTACGGCTCTATTTATTTCTTCAATAGCTCGGCACTAAACTTTTATGTCATCTCAATGATTCTCATTCATAACCAATTCTATTAGTTCCAACTTCCAAATGCATCCAAAATATGATCTGTTCTCATACCCATCACTGGCTGCATTAGTGCCATAGTCTGCTTACTATTCTCCTTTTTTGTCTCTTTTATTCCTGTTGAAGCCCAGCCTCCAGAATGATACCATGCCTCATGTTATAGACAATGCATCTTATCCCTCAAAACTCTCCAATCTGTCCCAGGTCAGGTAGCATGAAGGGCAGACTTACTATGGGTCTTCTCATTCATCTTAGATGTTCTGTGTCTTTCTCCATAAAATTAGCACCTATCTGACCTCTCAAACTCTTCCATCGCTTTCATTTTGTTCCTTAAACACACTAGAAATGCTCCTCCTTTGTGACTTCATGTTTATTTCCATTCTTCTAAGGAAAAAACTTCCCAAGAAATAATGTGTGGCTAGACCATTCATTCTCTTAGATCTTAACTCAAATTTTACTTCCTGGAGTAGGTTGAATAAGTGTCTGCCAACTGATTTCAATATCCTAATCATTAGAATTTGTGAATATTCTAACTTACATGGAAATAGCAACTTCATAAATGTGATAGTTAAGGATCTAGAGATAGAAAGATTATCCCGGATTATCCAAGTAGATCTATTCTAATCAACAGATCCCTTATAAGAATTCAGGAGGAGGAGGTGGAGGAGGACTAGAATGAGTAGTAACAGAGGACGAAATGGAAGAAACAGTTGGAATCTTGTGAGGACAGACACACAGCACAAGGAATGAAGGTAGCTTCTGAAGCTGGAGGGCAAGGAAATCACTTCTTCCATGAAAGCTAGAGAAGGAATACAGCTTTTCTACTTTGATTTTAAACTAGCGACCTCTAGAACCACATAAATTCGCACAATTTAAGCCATGAGATTTGTGATCACTGTCATTGATCAGAAAGAAAATACTCTGCCTTCTCATTGAAGTCTTCCTTGATCATCTTTTGTTGACCAAAAGCTGGTACATTTGCTGAAGTGTCTATTTTGATAATCACTCCTCATGCAGTATGATATACTGCTGATTTTATTTATTTATCTAGTATACTATTGATCTTCTCCACTGAAATATAAGTTCCATAAGGTCAGTGGTCCAGGCATGCATTTCCTCCCTTATGGGTAGCAAAGAACCTAGAACATGCTAGGCACCTAGCAGATGATCACTAAATCTCCACTAAAACAATAAATGAATAAATTAGTACAGTCTTACCATTTTTCTCCCTAATAAGTGGTTTTTCTTCTTTCAGTGATTGTGCTCATGAATCTTCTGTCATATCCATGTGTATTAGAAGAGCAAATGTGTTTGTGTGTGTGCATTTATGCAAGCACATCATAGAAATCCATCTACATTTAACCAGTCATGATAAATGAATTGGACATTATAGTGATCTTAATGTATAATCAATGGGATAGACATGACTATACCAAATATTTCATATTTGCTATCTGATTATGCCTGTTATGGAAATGATGGATTCAGCTGTGATGTTTAATGAACATAACACAGTAAACAAAAAGACACAATGATAACAGGGACAGATGGTATTGATTTTTATTTAACTTCAATATATTTCTCTTTAGACATGATAAACAATATGGTGAAGAAAATTCAATCCCCCTCTCTCACTTCAAAAGAATATATTCACTGCTCTAAGCGCAGAGCTACCACTCTCCCACTGGCACACAGCCTCAAGCATGCCATAACTTTAGAAAAGAATGTATCACCTTTTAAGCACCGTAGCTGGATATGAATGCCTTAGATTTTGACCTCAAGGAAAATATAAAACTATATACTCCAGTTTTACATATGTCTGTGGAACACCAGATTAGAGAAGCAAGGTAGTCTTTGAAGTAAAGCAAACAATGTTAATATGAGCTGACTACATACCAAGTTTGATTTTGTATAAAGAAAATATAAGAAATTAAACTATGACTGTGTATCATTCTTGTGTAAGGTGCTTCTTAATACAATGGCTACCTGTGCTACATAAACATGTATTCTCAATTAGCTTTGTTATTTACAATCTGTGACATATCCAAATGTAATACACTGTGTTACAGGGAGTACGCCATTCCAAACAGAAAGCTATTTCCTTGTGGCATTTTTATTTATAGACTATTATATAGGGATTGATTGAGGTAAGTATTTCTTATCACAGAATTAGAAACTTCTACAATTATTTCCATTTTTCTCTCTAGAGTCAACTTGCTGATGTAAATTCAAAGTACATTGATTACTTTCAAGAAGAGTATTTAATTCTACTAATCGGAGTCTTCACACTGACTCAGTGGTTAAAAGAAAAGCTATCATGAGTTCTTTCTGTCTGGTGTTGCTACTTTTCCATCAGCTTTGTTCCCAGTGTTATTTTACTAAGCAGATATGGCATTAGGATATACAGTGGGGAAAAATAGGCCTCTCGCATAGTTCAGCTTTCTGCTTCATTTCGCATGGCGGCAAAAGAAACTGATTAGGTATTGCTTGCAGAATCATATTTGGAGATAAAAGATGATGATGAAGAAGAACAATTCCCAAACTCTTCCCAGTGTACTGAAGAAAGTACAGATATGTTCCTTAAAGAGGTTTACACATGTGTACACACGAAATCAAGTGCCCATGCACAGCCCGCATGTATTCCCTTACCATCCAGCTGCCTCTCACAAGTGACTCTATTGGAAATCCATAAAGCAGTCTTACTAACAATGGATGCAGAAATGCTTCCAAGTATTAATAACAGCATCACATATATGACTGTCAATTATAACCAAGCAACTGTAGTCGTGTCACAGAATGTGCTTCTGTAAGTAACCATCTTCATTACAGAGTTAACAAAACTGAGGAAAAAGTAAATAAAGTGTTTATCCAAGGTCAATTTCATGGGTCAGGAACAGAGCCAAAACCAGACCTTATCCATTAGACCAGATCAACACCCTCACTTGAAGCTGGCATATTACACTGAAGGTAACATCATACGCGTATCTAATAAAGACTTTAAGCTATTATAGTAGAGTGGCTTCAGACAAAATTCGAATTGATTGAAACTTTCCTCTGAAACTTGAATCAAAGCAAACCCCATCTTTTCTTTCCGTACCTCTTCTCTTATAGTGAAGGATCCAAAGATAGCACACAAATGGACGTTTCTCTGATACCTGTGGCTTATCAGTAAGGATAGAAGTAATGGAAATCTCACGAGAAAGCCTGCTCTTAAAAGATTTCCAATCCAATTTTTGAACTCAAAAGGCTTGAATTAGTTTCAGATTAACATCCAAGTCTTTCAAAGTACATCTTCCCAGATTCAGTATCAGGAGGACATCACACACTGGAACTTAGGTTCAATTTTTTGTGGCAAGGGGAAAGAAATGAGCAAATGTTCAGAATTTCTTTTGTTGTTTAAATTTTATGCTTTAATTTCTATATTTATGTCTTTTTTCTCTATATGATTAGTTTTTCACTTTACATTGTCATTATCTTTTAAGAAAATAATTACCTGCATTCATATACATATACACAAACACATAAATGGAATGTGGAATTTCTGATAAAGTAACCATAACTCAGTAGGCCATCTTACCTCCTTTTATTCATGAAACTCCATGGCTAAACCTTAAGAGGTTTAGAATCCAAAGACATTCACTTTCTGTGTCCTTCAGATGCTTGTCAGTAGAGGAAAAGTGTTCTACAGTCCCCAAAGGACGACACAACTGTCATCTTTTTTTCCGTTCTCTGTGCCTCAGGTTTTCCTCATTGCAGCTATGCTCGGGCATGCTGCCAAATTTTCCTCAAATTTCTTTTCAAACTATAGGTCAGCTGCTATTACTGCATAACATTTCTAAGACAGCCAAATGATAAGGGTCGCAGAGAGCTACATCCTCTTCAGTCTTCCCTGGAGAATTTGAAACCAAAAGATCAACAATACACTTCACAATTCAAGTCTTCTGGTGATATATTACGGATGTGACTAAATACATTGGGTACTTACTCATTAACCAAATAGAATCCAGTCTATTTAAAGACTCTGCTGAAGCATGCGATCAAGGAGAATTCCATTTCAGTCTACCTTCAGCAATCCATCCATCCGTGTCCTCTTGCAAACCCTCCTCTGAGGACAGCTCACCTGCTGAGGTCTAGCGACTGCAGGTTAGAATTACATTGCAGTCTCACTCTATAGCCCTGAGTGCTTTGTGAAATTCCAAACAAGAAAGTGTTTTGCATCTCTCCCTACAAACAGAGGCAAATGCTAATATGATTTTCGGTCACATGTTTATTTTCATGGAACTAATATTTAATATTTCAATTAAAATAGACTACATATATATTATTTGCCTCCAAAATGCACATATTGGAAAACTGGTGACCACTGTACAAGGACACAAGTTAGAGGCAAACAGGTTTTGTGCAGTTCTGAGTCACATAAGGATAAGGTGCAATGCTGAGTCAGGCAAGGTGAGGAGCATCCCTGCTGGGGTGCTGCTAATGTCAGTGCTGGAGGAAAGAAAAGAGGCCACATCATCAGCCGTCAGCCCTGTGAAAAAATAAATTTCTGTTGTCTCATCCATGTATTTGGAGTTCTTTGTTAGGGCTGCCTTGGGAAACTAATATAATCTTTTTCTTTCTTTCTTTCTTTCTTTCTTTCTTTCTTTCTTTTTCTTTTCTTTTCTTTTCTTTTCTTTTTTTGTCTTGCCCACTAAACATCACAGATAGATTCCTCTAACCTGTGCCTTTTTCCTAAGAGAATTTAATGCAGCTACCTTCACAAGCAGATACAGGCTCCAAGCTCTCTTATGAGAGAGCCCTCACCCCTTGAAAAATGCTCATTTTATTTTTCCCTGAAAGGAAATCTCTGAGTTGTTCAGATGAGGAGTGTCATGTAATTCTGTTTAAAGCCCTTGGTTCATCTGGTCTTCTATGTATCAACCTGCGGGTTGCTTCCTACAATGAAACACTAAGGCTTAGAACCTTCAAATATCACTGTCGTAATGCATGCAGCTCTATTTCTGTTTACCTCAAGGCAACAAAGAGGGCTAAATGCCTTATTTAAAAATGTCTTTGGCTATGTCTCATCCTTTTTTTTTTTTTTTTAGATTCTTGTGCCTGTGTAGTTGAGTAGATTTTAAAACAACGCAACTAATAAGGTTGGGGGAATATCCCAGGATTCTTTTTTCTCTCTTATTTTAATCTCTACAGAAGATAATAAATGATAACCAGCTAATCTTTGCTTTCTCTCAAGGATACACTGAAGAACACTCCCATGTTGTGTATATATCAGCCAGTATAGAGGAAGAACCCATTAGGCAACTCTGTGTCGTCTGTTGTCCCCACAGCACCATACGTTCCTTAAATCCCATCTATTTTCTCTGAGGATAGGTCACCATTCTGGAGTAACATCTTAGTTAAATGAGGGTTATTACAGGTAGATGAAAGTAAGTTAAAAACTTAAGGTGATGTGGGTGAGCCCAAAATCCAGTGACAGCTGGGGAAAAGGGACAGAGTGGAAAAAATCAGATATGCTGAGGTTTGAGAGATGCAGGCCACACCAGTGGTAGCTTGAAGCTACCAGAAGCTGGATGTAGGTAAAAACAGTCTCCCTAGACACTTTTTTGGTTTTTTTTTTTTTGTACCTGGGATCAAACTCATGATCTTGAGCTTGCCAGGCAGGTGCTTGTGCCACTGAGCTAAACCCCCAGCTTCTCCCTAGATACTTAGAAGGGAAGATTCCACTGTGGTCTCCTGATTTCAGATATGTGGGCTCCAGCCCTGTGAGAGGGTAAATTCCTGTTATTTTATAGCACTGCAGTTTTATGGTACTGCGGTTTCTAAAAATGCTTCAGTCTTAGACTCTGCTTAGATTTTGCCAAGATGTTTTCCTGTACTTTCTCACTCTCTTAAATTCACCCTTTTGCCTTCAAACACTAGAGGTCCTGATTAGGATATGACAGTAGCAATAACAGCAGCAGTAATCCATAAGTGACAATAACTCTGAATCATATTGATATGATATGATATGATATGATATATATGATATGATAATGGCATCATAATCTAATTGTATCATACCAATATCAGTATTTTCCACTGTAGAAAGTGTATTTTGGGAGTTTTCTTTGATATACTCTTTGCATTTAATAGACAATTCACATTAAAATGAGGTCCTTGGCTCCAACCAATGGTTCACAAAGTAATTCCTATATCACATTTCATTCATGAATTGGAAGTAACGCTCATCTATTCTCCGTCCTCCCAGCACTGTTAGCACACTGCCATTTGCCTGTGGAACAGAACATGCCACCCTCAAATAAATCTTTTTGGCATAAAGACTTTGGTTTCAAGAGAATTAGGAAAAAGCAGGTGTAAGAAAACCCTCTGCCCTCCTTGATTTTGCCTAACAGTAGGCTATAGATTGAGAAATACAAAAGCATCATGGCCCAGACCAGGGAGAACTAAGGTTAAGTACTGAAGACAGCTTTCAAATCTAACAGGTTGGCAGTGTGACCGGAGGAATCTGTACTCACCAGCTCTAGAATCTAACTTTTCCCAGCCACTGCTTCCCCTTCCAGTGTGTTGCTACTCCTGAGGACTCAGACTCTTTTGCCCCTTGTACTGTGTCACTTCTTTAAAAATTTATGGTTCACCATTCAAAGTGCCACGCAAGCAAGAATTCAAAACCACTTCTTTGACAAGTAATCATTTTGGGTATCTTCCCTTTATATAGAAATATGTATTAATAAATGTTTGTTTTCCTCTTAATATTTTTATTGCAAATGTCTACTCTTCAGGATTCATAATAGTTGGGGAAATATATTTATCTTCCCTAAGCTGGATGTGTTGTATCTATCTTTCAAAGTACTGCTACACAGTAGCTGCAAAATGGATTCTCCTATTAGTGTCATTAGCAGCCACTTCTAAAGCAATCTAGCTTCACTTCTCATTTGTGATCTTGTGTTGAAAAAACTTAACATCTGGGCTGTCTTCTAATCCAAGATGGGGCTATCACTTTCCTTTTGAGATATATCAATATTTATTCTTTACTGATCTCTTTCTTTAACCTTTGTTTTATGATTTGCTTCATTGTCTTATGTGACTTCTATTTTTCCTTGAGAAGTGACAGGTTGACAAGTTTATGGGGAACCTGGTCAAGATCTCCAATTACTTGTATGAGGGGTATGGCAAAAGGATGAAATAAGAAACAGGCTGATTTAAATAATGCACAAAAGAGGGCTGGGAGGTCAATGCCTCAGGATGGGCAGAGACAAAGACACTCCACACCAGCCACTACTTATTGGGTGTGTGCAGTGATAGGAGGGGTTAGAGGAGGTCCATGACTCAGTGGGCAGTGGATAATCCTGGGAGGACTCAAAAAGGCTGAGATGATTTTATGTTAAAATGGATATTGCCCTGGAGTGTTTGTTTTTTAATATTAGTGGTTTCAGTTTAGTCCTACCTGGTGAGAGAAGATGATGCATCCTTAAACAGTTAATAGGCAATCTCAAAAGGGTGATACCGATAATCCCAAGCCTCTAGGGAAGTATACAAAATTAGCCATTGTGAATATATAGACATCGACAGTTCTTACGTTCTCATCTTACTCTCCTTAACATTCTTCCATTTTCCTCATTGCTGTTATTATCTTACACGCCCCTTCTCTAGCTCTGAATCCTTTGCCTGGTTTAGCTTTGTAGACCACAGTATCTGTGTTCTCTCTTTAAAGCTGCCCACTGTTTAACTTCCCCTTCATGGTGTCTCCCTGGCTCAGGTTCTTTGCCAGTACTCACTGCTAACCCTTCCTGTGGTTGATGCTGTCTTAGTTTTAACATCTACACAAGTTCCTTTTCTTGAATTTACTACTGAAATTTCTGTGGTTTTGTGTTCTCTGCATACTCAGGACACTATAGGTATTAAAAATCCATCTACTAGGGCTAGGGATTTATCTCAGTGGCTTAAGAGCCTGCCTGGCAAGCATGAGGTCATGAGTTTGATCCCTGGTTCAAAAAAAAAAAAAGTAAAATAAATAAATAAATAAAAATCTCTCTATTATCAGTCTCTAGGTAAAAAGTGAGGGCTAAAATGCGGGCTAGATCCAAGTGGCAGTAATGTCCCAGCTGTAAGTAACAATGTGATCTTCATGAAGTCCTATGTACTGGTCTGATTTGGTTTTGTTTATCTAGAGAATGAATGATAATACTGATTTCAGAGGTCGAGGGTGATGATACATTTTTTATAAATGAGTGTGGAGAATCCTAGCACACTCCTGTATTTTGAGCACTTCTGGAGGCTGAGGTAAGAGGATCATAATTTCAAGGCCAGGCTGAGCAATTTAGCGACTCAGCAAGACTCTGCTTCAAAATAAAAATAAAACAGCTGGAAATGCAACACAGTGAGAAGGCTCAGTGATCAATTCTCAATAGCAAATCAGAAAAAAGTGGCGCAAAGTAGACAGGAAAAGAACCACCATGTTCAATGTCAATGTCTTGATAGCTAGTATCAAAGAGAATTTACAGAAAGATTTTAGTGACAAATAGATGTCTGTGGATTTTTTTTTAATGAATATCCTCCTTTCTTGAGCCTAGAATATTGCAAATTACCTGAGAAATGTCCTCAGGGATTTGGTAATCATTCTTTTGCTTTTTATTCTCTTCTTCAGTAACATTTGTTGCCTTTGACAGGCTCTGAAATTCTACATTCAACCAGAAAACCACAAACCAAAACAAAAATAATTTTTTTTTCTATTTTCAAGCTTAAAATATCAGATCATATTAATACAAAAATAATGAAATGTTCAAATATTTTCAGGGTTATAAATGAAATATACACACTGTTATAAAGTTATGTATTAGAGAGATTTGACTTAGGCAAATCAGAGAGCACTGTATTGAGATGGCATTAAAAAGTACAGTTTGATGCAGCTAGAAAAGTGGGCAGCAGCCAGGCCACCAAGAGCTCCTTTAGGAAAAGGGGCAGCATGACTGGATTTGCAGCACAAAAGTATAAAGCCAGCTGAAATATTGCGATGGGTAATTTTATGTGTCAGCTTGGCTGGGTCACAGTGCCCAGATCTTGGGACAAACATTACTCTGGATGTTTTCTTCTTAGTGTTTTGGACAAGAGTAACATTTAAATTGGTGGATTTTGAGAAAAACATTTCCCTCCAGGGTGTAAGTGTGTTTCATCCACTTAGATGAATGCTTGGACAAAAAAATATTTTCTTCCTCTGAGCAAGCAAACTGCTCTGCCAATAAGCAAAACTTGCACTTGAAATGTGCAATCAGCTATTCTTGGATGGGCTTCCAAGTAGCTAGGCGGATTTTGTATTTGTTGCCTTCCTAATTGCATGAGACAACTTGTTAACACAAATATTCTATTTATTGTTAGGAATAAACTGTATTTTTATATTATGTATTTTACATACATTCACCCATCTATATGTGAGATATATATATATATATATATATAGATATAGATATAGATATAGATATAGATATAGATATAGATATAGATATCCCTTGTTTATTCTGGAGAAACCTGACTAATAAAATTTTAATTCTTTATTGACAGAGCAAGACAGACAGATGTTCATTACCATAGTACTTCAGCCATGAATTCATGCTAGCTTGCTTTTAGACAATAGTGCTAGGGGTCAGACTGAAGAGTCAGTTAAGTACTATATGCAGGGCATGGCTACTAAATGTATAAGAGAAAGAGATAAGAGACTTCCTAATTTCTGATTTGTACATCTAGTTACATGATAGCTTCCTCTAGTCACATCACCCTGCAAAATGACACGTTTGGAAAGAGAGTCAATTTGGACACGTGAAGTCTAAGATGCTTTGGAGGAATCCAAAAAGTCTGTATTGGTTGTGAATTTGATATCAGATGAAGACTTAGACTAGACTTAAATCTTATAAATGGTAATCAAAATATAGGAATGGATAAAAACGATACAGAAGAAGAAAGCTAAGACTAAATCTTATAAAAATTACATCATTTAACAGATCAGAAATATTTGAAAGTATAAATAACTCTTAAGAATTTTAAGCTTCGTATACCTTGTATGCTGATATGTTCAAGTATCTTTGCAAAGGGCTATCGGTTAAAGAAATGATTTATTTAACCTAATTTTTGTCATCTTTCTTTTTTATTCAAAGAATAAGGCAATTATTTGCAACATTTTTTCATTTTCTCATTAATGGGAAATTTGGACAGAATGCTGTATAAATATCATAATAGTACCTAAATTTGCATACTTATTTCACATTAACAATTTTGCCTTTCTTAAACATAAACTATGAACAAGATACAGAATTTTCCAAGTTGATCAAGAACTTACCTGTACATTAATTTCATATATATGTTGGAAGTCATTTCTGTGATTTGTTTTATAATCTCAAGACAAAATCACAGAGCATTCACCATCTGAGTTGAAAATATTACTTCTCCAGATACATAAATACTATAAACATGAATGATATCTTGAGTATTATTAGTATTTTGACTAACAACATACTTAATATTTTTGAACTTATGATTTTGCATGTTTTGCTACTATTTGATCTGTAAATAATATTCACTTATTTTCTTAGTTTTCAAAAACTATTTTTACACTAAAATGTTCTAGTTACTCTACAAGACATTGACATACAAATAAAATTAGCACAAAGTTCTTGTGAAATCAATAAATGCATAGTCTGGTGGATATATAATGCATAATACTCCTTGTTAAAGTTACTTTATTATCAGAACAAGTAGGCAGAGAGAAACAATCACCTCCTGAAATGGGGTAGAGACAAGGGTCAGACAAGTTTTACAGGATTAGGAAACATTAACTAGGTCAAGAGGGAATGACAGAAAATGCATTCTAGACAGAAGAAACAGAATGGCCAAAGTCACCTAGGCCTGAAAAATTTGGTTTTATCAATATTACACATGCATAAAATGAGGGTGGAAAATATAGACCTAAAGTTCACATTATGGAGTGAAATACATGGTAGGCTTGGAGTTTGGGGATTATCCTGGTGATAAGGGAGGTGACAGAATAAGTTTAAGTAGGACAGTCACAGTAATTAGACTGGCAAAGCAGAAAGTGTTGTCATTTATGGAATGAATAGGAAGCAGCATAAAGGATGGTAAATGATACCCATATTACAATTCTTTCCATATTGTCAGGCTTTTATGACTTTATTTTATTTTATTTTATTTATTTTATTTTATTTTATTTTACTTGTATACATTTGGAGCATTTGTGTGGAGTTCAACTTGGGGAGTAACTATGTACACCTGATTTTCTTTTTTTAGATTATTTATTTACTTATTTATTTATTTATTTATTTACTTTGGTACCAGGGATCGAACTCATGACCTCACAGTTGCCAGGCAGTCACTTGAGCCACTGAGCTGAACCCATGGCCCAGTTTCTTGTTTTTTAAAATCCCCCTTCTCCTTCCCAACCAACTTCTCCCTTTGCCTCCAAATCCCCATGCCCACTTTTTCTTATCATTATTATTATTCTCAGCTCATGTTTGTGCTTGTTGAGGTTATTAGGCTCCTGTACATGGTGTATCCTTATTCTACTTAACCACCTTTCCCCTCCTCTTTTCCCTCTTCCCTTGGTCTCCTGGATGCCTTCCCATTTGCAAGAAATCGGTGCTTTGGAGTCCTAATTCCTAAAAAACCATGATACTGCTTTAACTGCTCACCAAACATATTAGTCTATGATTCACATGATCGGTCACGTGGCTTTAGGGGAAAAACTTGTGAGGAGACATAGCATTAGGCATCTACATATTTGGTACACGCTGTAAAAATCAGCATGTGACAACTGTCTCTCATTCTTCTTGAAGCGGCGATGGTTAGAGATGTCTGGACTCTGTGCTAGTTCAGCGCATCTGTGAGATCCAGACCAATACAAGAAGTCCCTGCAGGGTGATTACAATCAGACCTAACGGTCTTTGATCTCACTTGACAGGTACAAACCTTGGTGCATTGGTTAGTTAGTTACTTCATTTATTCATCTATTTGTGATGCTGGCCATCCATCAGAGCTTTGGTCACATTAGGCAGTTGCCTTAAAACTGATTTGATATCCTCAGGACCTTACTATAGCCTGTATAATTTTGCTTCTTTCAAAGATAAATGACATGTAAAGTAATGAAGCAAGACAGAAGAAATTTTAATCTCAGCTATGCTGTTTATTATAATAATGAAAATAGTTGTATAGTTTATACTTCTTTAGAGCACTGAATACAATAGAATATAGTTATATATTTATAGTCAGTTCTTTTTGCGTTCCAACCTGTGGTCATTATTTTCTGTAGTCAGAAACACTGAGGTGGCCACCACTGCCCTATCTCTCTAATAGAAAATGCAGTATGCAAAGCCTTCAGGCCACTCGCACACATTTCATCTGCTGGAATGTGATCTGAGTTGCATGGGTCATTGGTCCAAGTCCTTGTGTAAATCAAGCGAGTCTCGTCAGTGTTGAAAACCTGCTGTTCCACATAACCTCCTTCCTTCGTGTATGACATTATTTTCTAAATTCCGTTACAGCTTCCAGATCTGAACAATTTGACTTACCTGTCAGTTTAGGATTTTTCATGCCAAAACTCTATGAAATTTTCAAGTTGGCAGAGAATGGTTTAATATTTCCTCATCCTGGATACTACACTGTAACTTTCTGTGACTTTCAGTATCTTGACAATACTTTCTATTCTGGTTTTTTTGTATCTCCTTTTTTAATCAGTGGACTCCAATAACTTAGTCATTTTCCTTATCTTTTCTATAGCTCCTCCATGAACTACAAAAATTATTTCAGCACCTTCTGGAGTGTCCTCAAGGACAGACTGATGAATTTTCTCTTCTTTTTTTGAATCCATGGTTAATGGTAATAGCCTTTTTGAATTGAAAGACAATATATGAAACTAGAAGTTCATTTTATTAATTTTTCTCATATATTAGCAAATTACTTGATATAAAAAAATCAATGAAAAATAAGAACAGAAAAGCAAAAAAAAAAAAAAAATGGAGCCCTAAATAAATTTCAGAACTTTGACTTGGGAATTGCAGATAAATTTTGATGAGTAAGTAAAATAACAGATATTTCTTGAACATGACTAAGCCAGTGTGTATTCTGTGCTGTAGAATCACTGAAAAATGAACGCACAGCCTAATGAATTTGGTCCTGGTCACCAAATTCTCAGGCTCACATCCAGTACAGGGCAAGAATCATGCTTTCAGATTTTATTCACTTAATTAGGCGAATGCTCATTAGTTATCAAGTAATTTGAAATAGCTAGATAACATTTTTTTATTGTTTCAAAAATACATTGATTATAACATAGTTCCCAAGCAGGAACTGTGATCTGAACTCTCACCACATATAGAAAAAGTACACAAAGATTCTCTGACATTTCCTAACAACCAAATTTACAGAGAGCAAGTTGTATGATACACACAGTACATGCACAATAAACAGAGTACATATGAGAGAAACTGACTTTGTAGCTATGAATATTATTCTAGCATCTGACTGATAAATATATAAAGTTTATGAAAGAAATCTGTTTTAAAATGTTGCTTAGAAAGAAGAATTATGCAAAATGATTTCTGGTCCAAAAGACAGAGTGTGAAATGAAAGTGAATAGGTAGGACCTCTGTGAAATTAAACAAAATGGATCAGATCAAGTAGGTGTTTACTTCTCAATTACAGAAACATAATAATGGACAATAAAATTGTGACTCCATGCTGTGTAAGTATTCATGAAAAATGTCAGATTTCTTAAGAAACTTGGAAGACTTGTCAATCATCAGTTTGAAAATGAAACACTGTTGATTTAGGAGTCTTTGGTAAACAAATAAAATTTATTTTAATAGACTATGCTCTCTAACTTGTCATGTCGAATATCAAATGAGTGATTAATTTTTTCTCCCCAGAAACATAAAAGGTGAAGTCAATGATGTACATTTTCTGCACAATTATAAAAACATCAGTGTCATTGGGATGACATTAATTATGGAATGAAGGACTTTCTCCATTTATTACCAGTACCGCAAGTGAACCTACATTTTCCAAGATAAACTCTTCAGCATTAAGAGTTTTGACAGCTCTGGAGGGAACGAAAAAAGCAGTTTTATTCTCAATAGAAAGTACAACCACAGGTATTGATGCAGTTATAGCTTGAAAGCATATTCTTAAGCACTGAAAATGACTCAGTGGGGAAATGGTGTGGGTTTAAGTTCTGATTATGTCACAGTAAAGAACAGAGCAAGAAACTTAAATTATATGCACTTCAGTAAAGTAACATTTCACATTTACTTTGCAACTCTTGACAAGTAGATCCATACATGACCCTCAGTTGACATATATAACTCCTGCAACATCCGCTAGATTATAGTTTACCTGTTGCAAATTGTGTTTCTAGCTATGGTTAGAAACTTTCTAGAGATGTGTGAGAGGGTATATGACACAAAGATAAGACATGTTCCGCTCGTTAAGTCACTTTTCAAGAAATTACTATACCACTTTTGTTCTCCCTGGCTCTACATTCTCCATCTCTGTAAGCTCTGTGATCACCTCTTAGCTTGTATGATTTTCGTTCCATACTTGTCAAAGCCCAAGATTCATAGAAACAATAATGTGACAACAAAAAGCCATAAGAGCCTTTCCACAAAGTTTTTACAACTAGCAGAAAAAAACTTTGGTGGATATACATTTGCCTCTCACAAGCATTGGAATGGATTCTTGATCTCTCACACTAAATGTAGTAAGTGCAAACCAACAGCTACAGTGGTCACCACTGCTGATTTACATGAAAATATCTGTGAATTTTTATTTGGCTCTACCCAGCTGGTTTCAGAGTCCAGCCTCAAAAAATGCAACAACCTAAAGACATGGTGTCTGATGTCTCCATCCTGGTTCCCTTTCCAGAGTTGTAAATGCCAGGAGAAGCACACTGCCACATCTAGTCCCCAGACACCTGCTTCTCCCAAGATGTGCTAAGAGCAAACAGTTAAGGAATCTCTTCTAGGAAACAGCTTGTAGCAATTAGCCAGGAGAAGCCAGGAAAAGGACTTGTCCTTCTCCGGACAACAATAAAGCACAAGAGAGTTCCACACTATCCACAAAGCATAAGGGATATGGAATTTCTGCAGAAAGGGCACCCTGCTTGCGGTCCATACTTCTGGGATAAACATCCCTTATCTGGCAGGATAATTTCACAGTAGGCTACATTAATTTTTCACTCCACTGGTTGGCAAAGGACTGTGATTCATACACAGGAAATCAGGCAACTTCAGGCTTCCTCAGCAGAAGGGTCATTTTCCTATTTTTAATTAGTTAAGTAACAAGGACAGAAACTTTTGCATTTTCTTCCCAAAACTCACTTGCTACTTTAAAGACTCATATGGATGCTGAAAGAACATATAAAAGAGATAAAAATAAACTAATATACCCATTTACATGACTGAAGGAAGGTCAAGAGTGCAGCTAAGAAAAGATAAGGAGAAAATACAGACCAGACCATCATAGCAGCAGTACAGGAATCCCAACTGCCTGAGGGTTGCACAGTTCTCACCAGATTTAAGTCAAGTTTTGGGAAGTGGCTGGCCTCACAGCAACTGATCTGCTCTAAATAAAAAGATTTGTATTGGGCCATTCTCAACCTGCAGAAGCCAAGCTACTATAACAGCCGCTGCTGCCTGACACCTGCTTTAGGGACCGCTCCAAACCCAAGACCCTTGCGTAAGCCTCGCAAGGAAGAAGTCAACTTCCCCAGCAGCCAGTAGCTCAGGACCAAGAGCTCCCATAACCACAAGAAAGAATGTCACAAATGCTTGGCTGACACACGTAGGGCTAGTGTTCTCTCCAGCCCACTGCTTAAAGATTGCTTGAAGAAAAGAGGATGAGGAAAGTCTTAGTTACTCTCTGCAGCTCCAGAAATGAAACTACCAGCTCCCTAAGCTCTGGCATTATTTACATTTACCTTGTGAGAACCAGGGAAGGTTTTCTCCCCAGATCATGGTGATACAGGGGAATGAAATTCTCAACCTACTATGTCCGATACTAGCTCATGTTCTCTAAAATCGAAGAATGAATTTTAGGAACAATGGAGGTGAAAAGTAGAATATATTTATTGAGAGGAAGAAAGTTTCTGTCTGAAGAGAGACAGAAGGGGTCCCGAGCAGCTTGCCAAGGACTCTGTATTTTCCAGGGACTTTTGTAGAGCAAAATCATGAGATTAGATGGCTCAAACGTAGGGAAAATGGGAATTTGCAAAGTGGGCATAAGATGATCCAGACTTAATCCCTAAAGATTATACTTAAGGGTGTGCTTGCATTTGTCTTAAGATCTGGCCCACAGCAAGAGGTGTGTGTCTCCTCCAAGGTCATCAGACATCTGGTCCTCTGTGCCAGCTTCCTCAAGGGCCTAGCCCTGTCTGACTGCCTATAATATTTCTAACTGGCTCAGCTGCCTATAACAATGGAACTCAGATTGAAGCTGTAGGTGAAGAGGGTCCCACCATCTCCAAAACTTGTGAGACCAGAGGGAAGGCCTATTGATGTCCTTTAATTTCAAGACCCTGGTTACCAATACTACAATTCAGTCCTACCAAGCCTTCCACCATATGACTTAGGAACACTGCTGCTTACATCCTGCAACTTGAGAACCACAAATGCCAAAGCTGCAAACCCTATTCAGCCTAACTTAAGGAAAGTCTTCTCTGTGTCCTACAAGTCTAAGAGCATAGATAGCAATGACATGAGCCAAATGTCACCTGCACATATCCTGGAGTACCCAAGTCTCAATAATTTAGAAGCATGTCTTCTTATCAGGGACCTGGGCAAGAGCCCCAGTCTCCCAAATGAGGATATGGTGAAGGCTTAAAATAAGTAACACAAGTGGTATGATTTTAGGGCTTCAGGAGGATCAAACCCTATAGCAGAGTTCAAGACCTGGGGCTAAGACAAGGAATATCTCTGGGTCCCCCATATTTATTTAATTTTCAAACAAGGAAGGGTTTAGAGTGGAAAATGCAGGAAACTGAGCAAGACAATGGGAGTGGTTTCAGGACTTTTCCAAGTAATAGAATATGTTAATTTAGGAGAACTATCTTATCTTAATTTAGGAGAAGTATCTCAGGAGAAAATCTCCAGGTTGGGAATAAAATGTCTGCAGGTGCAAGCTCTATCTTGTTAATTGGGGCTGGACCAGGTGTCCTCAGCTGTGGCCTTATCTTGCCCTTTGAGGCATGTCTTTGTCTCAGGTCCACCATGCCCCCGCTATGCCACAGCCCTGCACTTGTGTTCAATTTCCAGCATCAATGGCTCCCAATGTCTTCTGGTAATGAAAGCTCTATCATCACTTGCCCTTGTCTTTTGAGATATAGGGAAGATACCATCTGGGTCCTGCTGTGTCAAGGAAGTGGCCACAGTATTGTATGCATCAGCGC